>PVIA01001459.1:0-277736 GCA_004024845.1 Tonatia bakeri | reverse complement strand
AGATTGTACCGTTTGAGACTATAAACACAAGGGCAAGCGAGAAAGGGAAGCCAGGCCCTGCTTCGGCCCAGAGGGCACACTTACCAGACTTGTCCGCAAGGTCTGTGGTCAAGAATTCCAAGTGTTTCCACAAATAATATAAGTGCACCAGGCCCTCTCATTTCCTTTTTTTAAATATTGAGACATAATTCACAACTCAATGATTTTTAGTGTATTCAGAGCTGTACAGCCATCACCACAATCAATTTCAGAACATTTTCATTACCTCAAAAGAAACCCCTACCTATCAAAGTCACTCTCCAACCCTCAAACCACCTTTCCTGCCAATTTCCTCTATAGATGTTAATTCTTTCCCCTTGGTTTGTAGAATGTTGAATGGAATTGAGGTGAATCTAATTAAATGTAGCTCCATGGAACATCACACTAACATCTAACTCCTTATATAATAAATAAATAAATAAATGAATGAATGAATAAATAAATCCTCTTATCAAAGGAAAAAAGTAAATGAACGTAATCAGGAGTTTAGCTCCATGGGTACCAATGCTAGTTGGCAGGGCTCATTATTTGAAGGTCAACTGAAAAAAAAAAATAAGTTTTTGAATAAGGGTATTTCCTTTTGATTTTCTCATATAAAGAAAAAAACAACTTTTAAAAAAGTTCCACCATAGGAAAAATACTCAGAAAACCAACATTCTAGATGTTCCCAGTGAATTACAGAAGTTTAAATGAACCTTATGACTGAATTTCTAAGGATAAGTGGAACTGAATTCTAAGGACTTCTTAAAACAGTCTTTCTTCTTGTGCAGCAAAGAACAATCCCAAGAACAAGGAAGCCTGGTTTCTTTCCCCACAGCCAGCTGACCACTACGTCAGTCCTCAACGTTTACGGGAAGAATTGATATAAAGATAGGACCAGCTCTTTCCTGTACTGTCTATATGCGAAAAGTATCGGCTGCAGGAGCAACGTACATGACGCTTAGTGAGGAAGCCCCTCCATAGAGCAGGTTGTTCATTCCAGGCCGGAACAGATGACCACAGGAGGCCACAAGCCCCCACGTGAGGTGTGAAGTACAGACCAGCACTCATTTATTGAGAATGTGTTAAAGACAATGTGGGCTGACTGAATTCTTTTGTTCCTATTTTATTAGAACATTTTTAGATTATGCAAATTCTATAAGTATATATAAAATAAAAGCTAATGACATTCCCCCTACCCTCCTTCAGGTAGCCAATGTTACAGTATCACAGTAATATATTTCACATTTTATTTTCTTTTTTTTCCACTTAAAATATCACAGACATCCTTTGAAATTATTATGTATAAATCTTAGTCCTTCTCTTTAGATCCAAGATATGGAAATACAGTACCGTTATTTGTATGTATCTCTTGCACATCACCGCACATTCAGGGTGCTTTCACAGTTTTGCTTTGATAAACAAAGGAGCCCTGTACATATATCCTTATGGATTAGCACTTTCTATCCTCACCAAATAATTTCCAAAAAGCACTATCCTGGGTCAAAGGATGTGTACATTTTAAATTTGAACAACTTTCAAAAAAAAGTGTAACACTTCAAACTTCCATCAACAACAATACTTAAGACCCATTTCCCAGTCCTTGCAGTACCAGATGGTAACAATCTTTGTAATTCCAGCCAATGTGCTGAGTAAGAAATGGTACCTCATGGTATTACTTTGCATTTCCCTGATCACTACTAGTGAGGTTGGCCTTTCCTTCTCTGTACAATTATTGCACATTTGCAAGTCCTCTTCTATATTTTATATTTTTCTTATCTGTTTGTATATTTAAATTTTTCATATGTCTTATAAATATTTACTTTTTTTAGTCTATGCTATCTTCTACCAAACAAAAAACACTCCCCTTCCGTAAAGGCCTTTCTTTGTTATCTACCAGTAAAGCTGTTCTATCAAACTCAAATGGCTGGGTGTGCTGGATTCTGCAAGCCAGGTGGTCTGCCAAGATTCTGTGCTTGCCACAGACATGGGAAAAACCTTCAACCAACTAAAAGAAATGAAGTTGTTTGAAGTCAATTACAATGTAGAGAAGAAAAAAAGTCCTCAATTAAAATTATTTTTTAGCACGAATGCCAACAGTATAAAAATATCCAATAGTTCCTAGTTCATTTACTACTCAAAGGCAATTTGACCTTCAAGAAAAACCCACACAAAGGATGTGAGTTACATCAGGAATATTTCTCTTCAAGAGAAAGCAGGAAGTATTTTGAAGTCATCACTGGAAAAATCAGGCATTGGAACTGGCAGGGTGATGAACTGACTTCAGGCAAACTTTTACTGTGTCAAGACTTTGGCATGTCATTTGCTGGAAACCTTTAGTGAAAAACTATCCACACCTACCAGATGTGAATTCTGAACAGAATCCTGCATACTCAACTTTTCCCTTTGACCCTTATTTACAGTTTGAGATTTCTAACAACATCTCTCCTCTGAACTAAATTCTGTGGCCAGCTATGCTAACCTTGTGCCTAAGAGACATTTTTAAGATATTCTGCATCCAAGAACACACCAGTGAGATTTTACAATACCACACCAACCATCAGGCAAACTAACTTTCCATTTCTTTTACATGACTTTTCTTTTTAAAGCAGAGGTTTGTTTTAAGCAGCAAAAATTAGTAACAAAGTTTTCACATTAAAAAACATCGACCAGTTGCCTCTTAAATGTACCCCAACCAGGGATCAAACCTGCAACCTAGGCATGTACCCTGACCGAGAATCATACCCATGATCTTTTGGTCCACAAGACAATGTTCTAACTGAGCCACACTGGCCAGGGCTATGTACAATTTTGTTTATATCTTTAATTTATATGCTAAGTTACCATACTTGACTTTGTAAAAGTTATTTTTTGAAATCAAGCATAATGTGCCCAGACAATCTTCAACCCCAGTGGCCTGTCCATTCCTGTTGTGTCAAGCTCAGCTTCTCTTATGGACTACTTCTGGGTTCCTGGCTTGCCCCACAGCACCATCCAGTGATACCACAGGGAGCCCAAGGGGCAGACAGGAGATAGCCCAGGGACAGGCCTCATCCTATTCTTAGCTCAGGCGGTGCAGGTGACGAGCTAACTCAACACAGAGCTTGGCTGGTGGTAGACGTGGCAGGGTGATCCACAGCATTTGACCATGGTGGAAAGAATGAGCAGATTGGAATCGTATGGAGATTCCAGTTTCTAACAAGTAACCTGGGCTCATCTTTGAGCCAGTGTTCTCATCTGTCAGAAAGTAGCTTTGTGAAAATGGAGGGAGGCAGAGAACCTAGCACACCCATTTACCCGAGGGCCAAGACGTCTTGTGCATGAAGCCCTCACTACTGAGTGGGGAGGGAGGGTCAGGACACTGCTAGTTGTTTCTAATAGCAGCACCAGGAAGATGTGTGGTGTTACCTTTCCTGATCACTTCTAAAACACTGATGTTCCATGAAACTCTCCATGAATCTACCAATTAGAGATTTATCTAAAAATTTTTAAGCTTTTTAAAACCGCTGACACTATTACAGAGGACCCCCATTTCCCCCCTCTTTGCCCACCTCCACCCAGCACCCCCTCCCTTGCCTCAGCATGTTTGTTGAGGACAGATGTGCTTGGAACCACATTATGGCAGAAATTCTAAGGTGGGAATAGGCTTTTTCTTTTTCTGAGTATTCCTATTTCCAATTATAATGGAAAATTCAAGCAAGTATTAAATGTGGTTCTATGTTAACATAAAATAAGTTAGCAGTTGCCCAGGGCTATCGGTTTGGGGGGCAAGAGGGAGTAGTAATGGATATGAAGTTTCTTTGAGAGATGATGAAAATGTTCTAGAATTAATGGTGGTGATGATTGCAGTTCTATGAATACACTTAAAACCACTGAACTATACACCTTAAGTTGGGTGAGTTGTCTGAAATGTAAATTATACGTCAATAAAGCTATTGTAAGAAAATTACTTTAAATGGTGCAAATGAAAAAGAAAACGGGAGGAAAAACATTAAAAAAAGAAGAAGAGCCAGGAGAGGAGAGCCCTGTCAGTGGGCTCTGTACCCAGTAATGAGACTGGAAGCAAGGGAGGCATTATCAGGAAGGCGAGAACTTCCATACAGCATGGGGCAGTGAGACATCTGACCAGCGTGGCCAGCAGGAGCTGAGGGCTTCTTCATGAGAGGGACCTGGCGAGGAAGTTGCTGACTTCGGGAGACACGAGTAAGGCTTTGTTATAAAAGAAATAGGAGCTGTGGAGGACTGGCTCAGTGAGAAATTTAGATAAGAAAGCTATGTCTGCTCTCCTGACTAGGGAAAGATTCTCTTTTTATATTTTGCCAAACATAGCTTCCTCTCCTTTAAGGAGGTTAAGAAATTTCTTACTATAAGATGAAACTGCATTTTCTAGAAAATTTTCCTTAAATAATTATTATATACATACTTAGCAATTATTTAAGCAAAATATAATTGCTTAGATGACATAAAAGCTTTTCCTTCTCTTATAATAACAAAGCTTCTTCTATGAATGAAGTCATTTTTGGACTAAATGCAGATTATCACTAAACCAAAGCAAAAATCCTACCTGTCAGTTTCTAGTAAGCCTATTAGTAAAACAACATGCATTTCACATAATGGTCATTCAAAGGTTACATATAATCACATAGCATTCGAAATATCATAATTGTCTATTATTCAGAGACAGAAATTTCTGAAAGGCAAGAAACAACAAAAACCATTTCCTTGTTTTGAATATAAAGTTTGTCACTTGATTACTTCCTTTTAAGCAAAGTAAATACTTAAAAATATTTACAGAATAAAAATGTAAATACAATACCTCCTACATCTATGAAGTGTTTTGCAGCCAAGCCAGACCGTGGAGCTAGAAAACAAAAAAGAAGAAATTGGCTATCTTAAGGTGGAAGGGCAATTACTGGCTATAATTGACTCATATCCTACCACTGATATCTTCACTTTAACTTTAGCAGATGGTTCTGAATTAAAAAATACATTTATTACCATATTAACCAAGTCGATCAGTTTAGAAAAGTCGGACAAGGTTCAATCCGAAGCCAACTTAGACCAGCCCCACACAACTGCGGCGGTGGTGCGGCCGCAGACCCCCGGAGCGGGCTGCGGGGAGCAAGCGGGGGCACAGGCACCTGTGAAGAGCTCTGGCCGCAGTGGGAGGACTGTAGCTGCCAGGGGCATGAAGAGAGCAGAGGGACTTTTTTTTAAAGAGGGGTGGGGGGGGGAAGGGAGAGAAACATCAGTGTGAGAGAGAATCATCCATAAGTTGCCTCTTGTACGTACCCCGACTGGGGACTGAACCCACAACCCAGGCATATGCCCCAACCAGGAATTGAAACGCAGACCTTGTGCTTTGCAGGAAAACGCCCGACCAACCGAGACACGAGTCAGGGCTGGGACTTTTAAGGTGGGAGTTCTGAGCATGCTGCAATGTATTATAGATGGGAAGTATAGCAGAGCTTAGTCTAGAACTTGAGACTCTGACCCATGATACAGATGCCAAGACATGTCTGCATGTAACAAATGAATCAGAACAGGCTTAATATCAGTCAAGCCAAATGCCAAAAACTAAACCTTAAAAAGTCAACTTACTTTGCCTTTTATTTTTAAAGTGAAAAAATAAAAAGCTAAGTTTATTACCTTATACTTGCTGACCTGAGCATCAGGCCTACCATTAACTATTCTAACTTCTGGTATTTTATTCCAGAATAACTTAAATCAAGAATTTTTGTCAATAAGTGCTGCTCCTTCCAGCCTTTACTTTCATTTCACTCCATCTCCTGATCTCCCTCCCCACCCCCAGCCACAAATATTCTAAAACAGAGAGGGAGCTCATCTCATTTTTCTCTTAAAGGCTGAAGTATTAGCAGCTCTCACACCCGGGGTTAACAGGATAGCGGTGGTCTGGCCACCCACCACCTCCCACCCCAACCCTGGGGGAAGGCCATAGTTCCATGTGCTCTTTCATGTTTACTCTGAAGTTAGTCAGCAAGCACTTGTTTTAAACTCTTTCCAGTGACAACTGAATCACTCCAGAAAAGTCACACCCGTGAACCTGCACTCCATTTTGTCCTAGCTCCTCCCTCTGAGGCGTTTCCCTCCCTGAAGAATACCCCTTACCCTAACAGGCCCCGAGGGGGCAAATGCAAAGGGGAGAAGGCCAAGTGGCCTGATATACTCTGGGACCAACAGGGTAGAAGTCTCGCTCCCATGATGTAAAATGCCTTGTGCCATTATCCTAGGACTGTCTCTCTTCTTACATAACTAGTGTGAGCCATTCTCATCACCATCTTCACAAAGAAATCTTGCCTTCATATGCAATCTGATTTTTGATGGGGGAGCTGGTACTAACACTGGAAAAAGCGCCGGTTAATAATCACCTATATTTTCAGTGAGTTGATTGTGAGAACCTCTTGGGCTAATGTGAGCCTTCTAAAAGCTCCAGTAAGGAATAAAAAAATAGCAAGAGAGGCAAAAGCAGTTACAGGCAGACCTTGTTTTATTTTGCCTCATAGATACTGCATGTTTTAGAAATCAAAGGTGAGATCCTCTACCAGCAAAAGATCACAACTCACTGAAGGCTTAGATGACTTTTTTTTTTTTTAGAAATAAAGCATTATAAAAATAAGGTATGTACATTTTTTAGACATAATACTGCAGCACTCTTAATGGACTACAATATAGTGTAAACATCAACTTTTATATGAACTGGAAACCCCCAAAATATCACATGACTTGCTTTATTGTGATAGTAGCTTCACCGTGGTGTGTGCATCAGAGCCTGCAATTCTGGAGTGTGCCTGTATATAAATGAAAGTTTTCAAATGGCTGTAGCTGCCATCACCGTAGGCACATTTTTATTTTGGGACACAGGCTGAGCAATACCCCACCCCTCACTTACACCCCAGATAAAACTAAGATGAAGGAACATTGTCACAAAGGAAGAGCAGGATGAATCTTCAGTGGCTTACCTACTCTTCCATAGCACCCAGCAGGCAGAGCGATCTGAATGTCAGTTTTCACAAGGGCTTTCTCCATAGGTGGCACTGTGTAATCATAGGCACTAGGAAGATATTGGGAAAAAATAACTGGCATTAAGACGGTGTAATTCTCTACGAATTTTTCTGGTGAGAGAGGCGGGCGACACGATGTAAATGTATTCTCCCCTGAACAGAATTTGGTTGGGAAATGCAGGTAATTATTTAGAAGGAGGAGGCAGAAAAGGCGGACCTTTAAAAAGGCGTATGCTTCACTAACACAATATGAAGAGAGAACTAAGAAAGAAGGGTAAATAACAGCTAACATTTATTAAGTCCTTACTATGCCCCAGGCACAGGTCTAACTGCTTTTTATAATAACTCATATATTGTCACAACAGTTCCCTAAGAGATAATGGAAACCATGAAGAAGGAAAGGGGGAAATGGGTGAACCATGTCACAGGGTAGAGCTGGGCTGTATCTGTCCCGCTGGTCCTGGTAGCGTAGCAAGCATACCAAGCCGTGGCCACGGCCCTCACTGGCTGAGGGTGAGAGCTGACCACCGTGCACAGCCCCAGAGACCGACCTGTGAAGGAACTGATTCTATAAGGTCCACCCACCAAATGCTGCTGTTATTACTGTAACAAGCACAAGTGGAAGTCACTTTGCAGACCTTTGTTAAACTGGTAAAGCAGTAGTGTATTTTTACTTCCCTCAATGCAATTTGCTCTGAACAGTTAAACACTGACTAAAGAGGTCAGTTATTCCCAGGTCTCTATTTCAGTGTATGAAGATGCTCCAAGTGCCTTAAAACCAGTCTCTTGTAAGACTCAGAACAGTGCCCAGACATGGGGTAGTCAAACTACATGTTGTCAAACCATTTTCACTCTTGAAAACTAAGGAGCTGAACCATATCCCTTTCAGCTACAAGTCTGTACCTCACCTTTCTTTTCTCCCTTACTACCATCACACTTCTTTCCCGTCTTCTCCTGTACTTATGACTTAGATGAGTAATCTGCACGTTAGAATGACCTGGAATGCTTTGGTATATACAAAGGCTCAGGATTTAGTTATGCAATAAATATTCCCTATCTTCAATATCACTTTTCACTTATCTTAGTGGTTCTAAGAAGTGGGCACCATAGTCCGGGGAGGGTGGAGGGAAGCACAGAATTCAGGGTTGAAATTTCTACTACATTCAGGCCTTTGGGCTGTTCAGCTCTTTACAAACCCCCTCATCTGTAAAAAGTAACACTCATGTATTCCGATTGCTGTGAGGACCTATGAAAAGGTGGTAGTATTACCACAATCCTGCTTTTCATATTCAAGCCCATTCTGAAATTTCCTGTCCTTCAGGCCAAGTTAGACACACGTGTGGAGAAATTGTATTAACCCTTTAAGACAAAAGCAGCCTTCATTAATTCTGCCTAGGTATTTTCATACTGAGCACCTATGCTCCCACCCTGGCTTTTCTATTGCGCACAGCATCGTGCTCAGGCCTGAAGGCCAAGGTGGGCCTCATTCCTTTCTACCTTCTTGGAGAGTGCAATCAATGTTGCAAAGCGACGCCTCAGAGGATATTTATGCATATTACTTACTTTTCCAAACAGTTTGGAAGCCCAAATCCCGACTGAATTTATGCTAAAGAGGAAAGCTAAAAGTTTCAACATAAAAATGTCGGAAACCGTAAATATATACAAAAAAACCCCAAACCCATTTGTTTCTGTAATCTTTTAGATGAATGTTTCAAACTGCGGCACGGTAGTAGATGGCTTCAATGTAAGCTAACAAGAAAGCTCTAAAATTCGGGAACTAGCCTTCTCTGCGAGGGAGCAGGGATGGCGGGGACAGAAGGCTCTTCGCGGGGACTGGCCTCACTCGGGGGCGCGGGCGGCCAGCGGCCACCACCCACCTGTACAGGTCATAGCCGGCCGCCCGCGCGGACCCCTTTGTCGGGGCAGTGGCGTGCTCCGACAGGCGGACGAAGCGAAGCCGCGCGCCGTCCTCCTCTGCAGGCCGCGGCCGCTTGCTGGGAGAGAGCGTGCGGACCTCTTCAGAGCATGGCATGGCTGAGCAGAACGCTGGCACACGTTGCAGCAAGGAGGGGAAGAGGAAGACGGGAGTAAGTCTAACCTCACGCTACCCGCTGAATTTCTAATTTCCCGCCAGCCACGCCCCATCCCAGCAGCCCCCATCTGGACGAGCCCACATGTTGACTGAGAGGGGAGGCAGGATTCAAATTTGGAGCTGGAAACCATTCTTCGAAAACAGATTTGGGATCGGAAACTACTGAGTCCTTTTACGCTGTCTAAACTTAGCGCAGGGTGTAACTCAGGGGGCTACTTCGGTGGCCTCCCCGCCACACAATAAAAACCCAACCCACCCCGGGTGGTGACCGGAGTGGACTCGTTCTCCAGTCTTAGGGGCTGAGCGCTCTCCTCTCTACCCAGCCAAGCGCGCAGAGGGCTTTCCGGGGCGTATCTTGTCCGCCCGCGCCTTCCCAGACCTCCAGGCGGGTGCGGAACAGGTGGCAGCACTCCCAGGCTCCCCACGCCTTACGAAACCTGGGCCCAGACATTACTAGCACTGTGACATCCTCTGCTCAGGCTGCGGGCGCTGGACAGCGCCGGGATCTCCCCCGGCCGCGCCGTCCCCGGCTGGGCGCGGGCGGGGTTGGGGGGCCGGCCTAGCTGGCGGAGGGCCGCCGTCTCAGCTCCGGTCCGTGCGCTGGGCGCGTCTTTACACCCTGAGCGGCGCAAAGATGATAGGAAGTGGTAGGCGAGCACGTGGCGACGGCGGAGGGGTGTCATTTCCCCGAGCTTCAGGCACGGGTTGGCTGCTCGGTCCTGCAGGCGCCTGCCGAGTGCGCACCGGAAAGTGACCTCGGAAGCAGTAACCGCCTCCGTCTGACGAGGGGCGCAGGAGGCGGTGCGGAGGCCGCTCTCCGGCTGGCGGAGGCCCTAGGCCTCCGGGGACGCTGCACGCTCTAAATCGGAAACCCGGCTACTGCCGCCGGCTGCCTCTACGTTCCTCTTTCTATTGTCTTTTTTTTCTTTTTCGGGACCCCGTTTCCCAACGTTATCCGCGGGGCCAATTGCACGCCTGGCTGTTGACTTACCTGGGGCTACGCCGCCCGCGGCCATGACTCCCCAGGTAGTACTCGCCGGGGCAGCAGGGGCAACAGCAACGGCACCGCATCACATTTCCCGCGACAGGCGGCAGAGCTCAGTGCAGCACCCCAGGCTGTGCCGTAGGCTGCGTTCTCAATTGCCTTTCCACACCCAAAGTGCAGGTGTATTGTTACTCTTAAATCGGGGCAGGGGCTGGGGCTGGGTCTTATAAAGATAACCTCAACGACTTATCAATTGAAATTCCAGAGTATCATAGAGCGCCCCGCCCCTACCCCCCATCCCCCATGACTCAAGATCCTGAGCCACGCTGGTATACCTTTGAGTGGGGATGAGCAAATCACTTTCTGTATAATAGTAAATTGATTTTTCTAGGATAGAAATACCTCCATTCATCTCCAGAACTGATGCAGAATTATGAATACCAAACTTAGTCAAAGTAATTACAAACTGTGGAGGGGGGGCAGTTTTAGAAAAATTGTGAAAATGTTGGGGAAGTTTTCAAATTTCCTTGCTGTTCCTTTGCTTACAGACTCTTCTTCCTGAATGTTGGAATTCCTCCTTCCATGGCTTTAAATGTTACCTATGCCCTGAGGACTCCTCAATTTATACCTATGGTCACATGATCTGGCTCCAATCTCATCTAGAGCCATCATCCCACTCTCCTCTCGTGGTGTTCTATCGGTGATTTTTGAACAGTTTCTAGACCCGCCAGACTTTTCCTGCTTGGGAATCTCTACGTATCCACCCTTGGTTTGAGCTTCATGGGTTTCAAGTCTCAACAAGGCCTTCCCTGACATACTTAACTGAAGTAGCTGCCCTGTTTTCTCCACACCACCATTGTTTTTCTTCCTAGTTTGCCACTTATTACTGCAGTCTGTACAACCTGTACTTCTTTTATGCACTTTTTTCTTGTTTACTATTTGCTCTAGTAGACATAATCTCTATGAGTGCTGGTATCACCATTGTATTCCTGAGACCTGGCTTTTTTAAAAATATATTTTTTAAGATTTTATTTACTTATTTTTAGAGAGAGGATGAGGGAGAGAAACATCAATGTGTGGTTGCCTCTCACAGGCCCCCAACTGGGGACCTTGCTTGCATCTCAGGCATGTGCCCTGACTGGGAATTGAACCAGCAACCCTTTCGTTCGAAGGCCCACACAATCCATTGCGCCACACCAGCCAGGGCCTGATGCCCAGCTTAGTGCCTGGCTCTGAATAGTGCTTGATAAATATTTGTTATATTAATAAATGGTAGGGATCTCATTGTCTCTTCCATTGGGCCCCTGTATGTGATCAATTCTCTTAAGTCTTTTGATTTTTCTGTTCACTCCTTTAATTTTGAATCAAAGGATTTTATTTTCTAAATAACTCTTTTATAAGGTCTACAATGAAAAACAACCATCCCTGCCCTTCCCCCATCTCAAACACCGTCCCGCTGTCTCACTCCTTAGGGCAATACTTCCAACTGTTAAGGGCTTTTTCTACTGGATTTTACCCCCCTATTTCTAAATTATATGTTCTTTTTTTTTAATGGCATAGAAATTATCTTCTGAATTGGGCAGTTGAGATTCAGTCTATTACCCCCCTCTCCACCCCATTCTTCCAATAGTTTTGAAGGAATTTTTGGGTAAGCAGTTAGTATTTACTTTATCAGGACTATGAGAGTATTCACTGCTGAGACAATGTGGTATGATTATTTCTCTTACCTGTCCCCCTCAAGTTAGTAATTGCCTTGTTTTTCTATTTATCTTTGTTGATGGTGGTGTTTTTAATTCATTTATTGCTTGTTTTTTCCAAATGCTCCAGTGGATCCAATACTTTAAACATTTATCACAGCAAATGAAACACTGAAACAGCAAATCCTCTTACCAGTTCCATTTTCTCTTCCCTTTCTCTCCTATACTCTTGCTCCAATGTGTTTAAATGACCCTCTAGTCCTGCTGAATAGCTGTCATCCCGAGACTTCCCTGGGACTTGCCGCTCTTGTATTAGGGCCCTGGCTTTATGAATCTAGTATCTTCCTCTTCGTTTACTTCCCTATTTTGCTTTAGTATTTTCCTAAGGAAGTTCACAGGAGAAATCATTTGAGTCTTTGCATATCTTGTAATGACCCAGATAAAACTCTCACTTCACT
The DNA here is from genome assembly GCA_004024845.1 of Tonatia bakeri. NCBI lineage: Eukaryota > Metazoa > Chordata > Mammalia > Chiroptera > Phyllostomidae > Tonatia > Tonatia bakeri. The sequence goes on along the minus strand of PVIA01001459.1, from coordinate 265,464 downwards.
CCTGAGACATCCTTACAACCAGTAGTGAACTTTGCATTATCTTATCTCATAACACTGCATCATTCATTAGCCATAAACTGTTGTCTAGTTGTATAATCATCTCATGTGTATGAATTTTATCTTCGACATTAACGAGTCATAAGATAAAGCCAGGCACAGTTTATTATAGAGAACCACACCCTCTCAAAAACAAAAGATTATTTGAACCCCATATCTTGTGAGCCCCACAAAATACAACTGTGTTCTGGCAACATAAGCAGAAGGCATGGGTGACATCTTGTGTATGGGGCGGTCCCACTGATACATGATCCACCACAAGAAGGGAGAGTACCACACAATAAGATATTTTGAAAGACCACATTCACATGATATAGTATATTGTTATAATCTATTTTATTATATGTTTATCTCTTACTATGCCCAATTTATAACTTAATTGTAGGTATATATGTCTAGGGAAAAAACATAATATACATAGTGTTTGGCACTCTGGTTTACTGTAAGCATCCTCTGGGGGTCTTGGAACTTGTCCCTCTCTGATAAGGGAGAACTGAATAGGGATTTCTCTTCTCCTTAACAAAGACTTACATGGTGATAAACTTTATGCCAGGTTTATTCTAAGTGTTTTATAAATATTAACTCATTTAATCACAACTAGAAGAAACAAGTGCTATTATTATCTCCATTTTACAGGTGGGAAACCCAAGCACAGCGAGGGTTTTTTTCTTTCCTTAGAGCCAAGATTCAACTTCAGGTAGGCTGGCTTCAGAGTCCATGCACTTAGACACTCTGCTTTGTGGATTTACGTGTCCTGTTCAGACTGTGATAACTCTTCTAATACTGAGCCTGCTGTTGGCTGTGTCCCCAAGTCTGGGAAGCATGCGTGCAGTAAATCAACCAGGCATTCCTAGTTTCACAGTTGGCCATGCCCTTCTTGTTGAGACAGTTCCTCACTAGGCCGCACTGTTTTCCTGTCCCCTCGCTGGCTGCCTCTTCTCAGCCTCCTGCTGGCTTCTCTTCTCAACCTCTTCCTGCTCAAGATAAAAAAGTCTGTGGTCATGTTTCTTTCTTTCTCTCATCTCTTCTCTTACCTAAAGAAGTCTCCTCCTAAGCACCACCTATTTGATTTTTCTTCGTAGCATGTACTGCTACACGAAATCATGTATTATTTCACTTAGTTGTATGTCTTCTCCACTAGCATGTAAGTTCCATTATGGACTTAAACTACCTTAACTTGGGTTCTTTTTAGATGGTCAGTGTTTCTTTTTCCCCTTGTTCTTTTCAGATGTTCTGTTCCCAATTTTAAAACACTAAACCAACATATAACTTGTGAACCCCACAAAAAGGTTCTGTCTGGGCTCTTGGGAAGAACACAGAGATCAGGCGCCCACTTCCATAAGAGCAGCACATGGCACATGGATCTTACACATGTAAGTGGATCATAAGATTGACACTAAGTCAAGTGGCAGCTAAATAAACAGGAAGCCAGCAGCTGGCCTGCCACACAGACATTCACTGGTACAAAGTTACTTCGGGCTAACAAATTACTGCTGTGCGTGCCACGGAAGTGTAAAGGGATCAGAAGAGTTAACACATAGACTCGGAGCTACAGTTCTCCGTGGCACACTGAGCCCAATCTTAACATTATTGTCATGAAAAGTTGACTCTGAGTTATGCCAGTGTTTGTAGGAGTACCAGGAGGTAAAATGTCTGTGATTACAGCCCAGAGAAGGACTGTTGTTACTTCATTTTAAAGCATCATTGAGTTTTCAGGAAGTAAAGAAAAAAGCAAATGACTCAAGAACCTGAGTGCACAAGAGAATCACCTGGGAAGAAAGCTTGGCCAAATGCACATGTTCAAACCCCGCTGCAGACTGGCTACTCAGACTCTCCAGGTGACTCTTGTTCATTCCTAGTTAAAAACCACTACGCTGGGGCAGCGATGTTCAGCATTTTTGACACCAGGGACCAGTTGCATAGAAGACAAAAGAATTTTTTCATGTACCTGGGAGGGGGCAGTAATAGTTTCTGGATGATTCAAGCACAGTAAATTCAAGCTCATCTGCTGTGTGGCCCAGACTGGCCCTGGTCCACAGCCCAGAGGCTGGGGAACCCTGCTTTAGGGTTCATCTGTAGAGAATCTGCTGGAATTAAGACATGCTAGAAAGAGTTCCTTTACATTTAACCAATATTACAAGCTTTACCAAAACCACTATATTCTGGACTGTTTGATAGAGACTCCATTACTTAAATATAGAGGCAGGTGAAGGCCTTTTTTCTTAGCAATAAATTTGGAGTAGAATTTTACTAAGAATAATCACAGAGCAGCCAATATTCAGAATGAAAAAGCTTGTTTTTTGGTTAAGCAAAATGGAGACAAAGCAAGGCACAAAAGGTGCCTTACCAACGTTTAGGTAGGACTAACATTCTGAAACTCACTGTAGAATGTAAAGTGGGGTTTTGAGCAGTGAGCAACTTGATGGATGGACAGTTTGAACTGTGAGATCAGACAAAGAGGAAAGGGTCTGTGGAAGGGGGTTAAGTGGACTGAAATGGAAAGCTTTCCAAGTTCTAAGTGTTGGAGTTCCGTGGTCTCTCCTGGCTCATGTGATCTCTCTCAAACCATTTTCATCTTTGAAAAGCATCTGATGGGACTGGAAAATTAGCCATAAGATTTCATAAAATAAAGAAGGTATTATAGTGTGACCCTCCTTACTGACTGGTCCCTGGTTCGGAGGTGAATTGTGTGACCTACTTTGGACAGAGAACTGGTTTCCCTCTGGCACATGACTGTTTTTGCCAGGGGAGCAGCGTAACCAGCAGACGCTGCGAGACTTTTTGAGCCGTCCAGTGTATTCCTGTTGTTAACCATGTTTGGTGATGACATTCATGGAAAATTCTGTTGGCCTATCTCTCCCATGAATCTTTTCAGGGCATCTTCAGCAGTATTCACGGACCTTCCAGCCTGACCCTTGGCAGGTCCAGGGGAGGCACCTCAGATCTTCTGATATTCAGAGGAGCTTAGTTGGAAAAAATGCCATTTGTAGGCTCTTGAACAGAGAGGTCAAATGAAGAGAGTGCTCTTTGACGAGTGTGTGTGGAGTAGGAGTTTCCAAGGCACCTGGAGACTAGAGAAGATGGAGAAACTGGGACTGTTCTATGGTGCTAATCCAAGCTTGAGGTGAAGACTGTATGTGTTTCTGTTGCTGCTGTAACAACTGACCACGTCATTTCACCTTAGTGGCCTAAACAGTATAAATTTATCTTACAGTTCTTTAGGTCAGATGTAGGACACCGGTCTCCCTGGGCTAAATCAAGGTGTTGCCAAGACTTCGGTCCTTTCTAGGGTCTTTAACAAAGAACCCATTCCCTTGCCTTTTGCAGCTTCTGGAGGCTGACCACTTCCCTGCCTGGTGACCTTCAAAGTCAGCAATAGCAGGCTGAGTCCTTCCTTCTTAGGCTGCCATCCCTCTGGTTCTCTGATCATAGCTGGGAAACTTTTCCCTGTTTAAGGACTTAGGTAAGTACATTGAGTCCACCCAGATAATCGAGTAGGATCTCTCTAAGTAAAGGTCAGTAATCTTAATCACATCTGCAAAGTCCCTTTTGCTATGTAAGGTAATATATTCTCAGGTTCCATGGATGTCTTTGCAGGAGTGAGGGCGGGCACTACTATGTCTAGCATAAACCCCTAGAACAGATACTTTAAGCAATCAATAGGACTTCCCTTTTAGCTGGGTTGATGGTCCATAAAGTCAGTTTGGTATGAAAATGGGGTGGAAGAGGTAGAGGAAGCTACTGAAATCAAGCATTAGTTATTTGGGTAATATTACCCCTTTTGACCGTTCTGAGACACGAGAAGGTCTGTCTGCCTGCTGCCTTTTAGAGGAAAATCCTTGAAATCATGAACCAATGGCTATCTTGGGGAACTTCTAGATCTAGGATCGACAAGCCTTAAAAACAGGCTTGGTCTGCTGGTGAGTGTTTTCAGGGGTGGGCTTATTTTCCTACCTTTCCCGAGAGCACTGGTGCCTCTCCCACTGGCTCCCAGCTGCTGGGACCATCGCCTTTTTCCATTCCCCTCTTCTCCTATGGGCCGTAGCTCACTCAGGCCCACTTCCTGGGCGGAGCAAGCGGGACCAGGGAGCAGGGTACGGAGAATGACCATGAAAATAGAAGAAGATGGGGCCACATGAAATTGGTTATATGAGTGGGACCCACTGGTAGTTTCTGGGTGAGGCGAATGTGGTGGCAATGGCTCTGAGTAGAATGTGAGCATGAGAGTCTTTCGGCGCCATCGAGGATGGTGCCGGGAGAAAGATGTCTCATTAAGACACTGCCTCTGACAGATTTGATCTCTGTATTCCTGAATCTTGTTGGTTGTACCAGGTTTTCTCATGACATTGAATAACTATTGTATGGTTTTTCTGTTGGTAGTATACAATTTTTCCAAATTAAAAAAAAAGGACAGGAACCAAAAAGTTATACTTTTTCACCTATATCTGTGTAAACAAAGCCAGTAATTACCAAAACTCAAATTGCTGCTTAAATTCTCCATATTTTAATATGTGCACTGTAGCTCTTGCTACTAAATCTCTGCTTATATCCTAGAAGTTAATCCTGAATTAGGAAACAGAAAAACTGATTCAAATAAAATTGGGCTGAGTTCATGATTTTTGTATTCATAAGATTCAAAATTCCTGCGAGGAAATCTGCAATGCTAATTGATTTATCTTCCAGAGTAATAACGACAACAACCACACACACACAAAAAGAAACCAAAACAATGGTAAAATATAGGTGCCCACACAGAGAGATGTGCGAATCAGGCTTGCCATGGTTTTGGCTGACTGTGACTCAGTGTTCTGTGCCTGTCAACCACTAGCCTGCACACACGCAATTCTCTGCAGTCTAAAGTAGATACTATCCACTTTTCACATAGCAATATTTCTTCAAATTTTACACTTTGAACAAAAGAGGTTTTTACCAGACTTTAAAGATAGCATTATTAGTCCTTGTACTGTTTTAATTACTGTCTTTTTTATTGCCTTCAGGACAGAAGAGCAGTTATAAATGTTCAAAGAAGAGTCAGGAAGGTGAAAGGCCATCGTTTTTGTGCCTTGGGTATGGGCTTAGTGAAATTGAGTACTAAGGAAATAATGTAGAAAATTTAAGTCTCTACATTTTCTTTTAATAAATTGGACTAATTGCAATCCCTTTGCGACATATCTTTCTCTTTTCCTTCCAGACCCACTCTCTGTCTCTGTCTGCCTTGCTCTCTGCCAGGGAGGCTGACCTGCTTTGACCTCGCCAATGAGCTCTTTTGTCCTCTGGTTTGCTTTTGGGTTTGATTACAGAGAGCCTCAGCAGGAGGTCTGAGGGGGAGGTGGGGTAAGGTCAGGGGCTCCTCTGCAAGGCCCTGCGCCTCTACGGAAGACCACTGCTCTTACCAATGTAACCCTTCCTCCCAGGCTCTGGAAACTGCGTTCCAACTTTCCCTTTAGGCCTGGCATTAAAGGGTAAGCTTCAGGGTAGTACACTCTCTTTTGTGGTTTTGACTTCCCATATCTTGCCCACACCTGTACAAATACCCTCTTTAGTAAACCTTACTTCAGTTATCCTAATTGGACTGTACTGTTTCATATTACAACTGGTACAGAGACACGATGATTCATTTAATCCTGTATCTAAATTCTTCCCACATTCTGGAGCCACCATCATCTCTTCCCAGGACTAATAACTGATCTCCTTGTGTCTACTCTCTATGGATCAAAATCTCAACATTTCCCATCATAAATATGATAAAATCCAAATTCCCTATGATCAGACCCTTGTCATTCCACTTCATCATCTTGAGTCCCACTTGTCTCTCAGGTTCTAGGACACACCAAGTTCTCTTTTGCCTGAGGAAATTTGTCCCTGTTATTCACTCAGTCTGGGCTCTTCTGCTCCCCACCCTTCATTTGGTGAGCACTGTCATAGATAAAAACCCAATAAGTAAGGAAATAGGTTTTATTCAGAGTATTGCAATAGGGAAAGCATCCCGGGTCTCAAGATTAGAGCATTAACTTTCTATAGTTGCTGTAACAAATAACCACAAGATTAGTGGTTTGAAACAATGGAAAGTTACTCGCATATGGTTCTGGAGTCCCAAAGTCCAAAATGAGTCTTAGTGGGCTGCGCTGCCTCTGGAGGGTCTGGGGAGAATCTGTTTGCTTTGCTTTTCCCCACGTCTAGAGCTGCATTCCTTGGCTCATGGTCGCTTCCTCTGTCTCCACAAGCAGCGGTGCAGCGTCTTCTCTCTGACTGTTCTCTCTGCTTCCGTTCCATGGCTGCCTGCTCTTCTGTCTGCAGTCCAGTCTCCTTCTGCTTCCTGCTTACAAGAATGCTTGTAATTATATTTTGGGTCCGCCCAGACAATCCAGGATAATTACCACATCTCAAGTTTTTTAATCTTGTTGTTAAAAGCTCCTTTTCCATACACAGTAACGTTCATAAATTCCAGGGATTAGGACCTGGAAACCTTTTAGGAGCTTAGAACAATGTATCTTTTTATGTTTAGAGCCTGGCACATTTTTATTGAATCTACAAAAGAAGCAATACCAGATGGCCAATCAACTCCTGAGAAACTGTCTAGTCATTATCTCATTTGTAGTGAAATAAATGAGAAGAAAAATAACAGATAAGCAGGAAAGAGAGACAGATCCCAGGCAGGAGGGCCCACATGTTCGGAGACACACAGAGGCGTGTGTAGAACGTGGAGCATGACTGGTGTGAGTTGAGCTGGTGGGGTGAAGTTCCACACAGACTCAGAGACTGGCCCCCAAAGGATGTTGGGCTTTATACTTCCTATTCCCACCACGGTCCTGATTTGTTCATCCTTTCAATGAATATTTGTTGAATGCGTTCCATGTGCTAGGCAGTGGTCTAGACTTTGGGGACACAGCAGGGAACAGACCAGATAAAATTAAGTCTGACAGTAAATAGAAGAAGTGATTAAAATAGTGCTGAGTGTTAAGGAGCAAAGCAAAACAGGAGAGTGAGATGTGTAATGTAGGCTTCTGATGTATAGAGAGCGGCCAGGGAAGGCCTCAGTGAGAATATGCCCTCTGCCAGGTGTGTGGATGGGGTAACAGGAGGTGTTTAACCAAATTTGGAGGGAGAAGGGCATTCCAGTTAGAGGGCAGCGCAAGCACTCAGGTCCCCAGGTGCAGACTCACCGGTAAGAAGTCTGGTATGTGGACAGAGTGACAGGGGGCTCACACAGTTGTAGCAGGTGAGGTCACAGACCTGGGGGAGGAAGGTTGCAGTTGTAGGGCCTTGTTTTTGTAGGGACAGGGGCTTTTCCCTGAGAGAGATGGGAAGCCACTGGAAGATTTTGATCAGAGGAAGGATGTGCTTTATTTCATTTAAATAGATTTTAATTCATTTAAAGGCGTGCTTGGGCTGCTATGCGGAAATGAGCCAGAAAAGGATCAAGGACTGAGGCCGTGATGGGGTGAGCAATGATGGCGGCAGCACAGATCAGAGAGCAGCAGTGGAGATGGCGACAAGTGATTAGATTCTGGGTGTGTTCTGAGACCGATGGGATTTGCTGATGGGTCGGATGTGAGGCAAGGGAAAGAAGTCAAAGGTGATTCCACGATTTATGGCAAGGATGGGGTTCCCATTTACTGAGATTTGGAAGCATGCTAAAAGAGTTGCTTTGGGAAAGAAGATTAAGAGCTCAGTTTTGGACACAAAGTTCAAAGTGCACAAGCAATACTTTTTTAAAAATAGAATACATTTTGTAAATGTTCCTGTGAGCATCAGGAAACCACAGACCTGTGGATCCTATCTTTCCAGTGTAATGTTTGCATCAGCAGCCAGAGTAGTTTAACGTCTTTCCAGAGGTGCTATTGCTTGCTTCTCTGAACTTCTCACCTTCCCTGAGAATATTTCTACCACTTACTTGTTGTGGGAAGTACAAAAGGAAAATTAGAAAAAATTGGAAATAATAACTGAGAAGCTATATGTGAAATGTCTCTGTTTCTTGCCTTCCCGGGCATTGGAAAGCAGACGAACCGTGTTCGGAAGCTCAGGAGAGCCTCCCGCCTTGGAGAAAGCGCTGCATCGGAGCAGAGGCCTGTGCTTCAGCCCCCGGGGCTCTGCAGCGCAGTCCGCACACAGCTTGGTAGTGACTCATGAGTTTCTTTAAAAAGTTGACTGCTCAACTTTGTCCCCAAACAACCTTCTGCTGAGAGACATTCCAGGCTGAGAAGGAAAGCAGTCTCCTTGGTCCAGATGTCGTCGCTAGTCACCTCTGAAGCAATGACATTCATTACCTGGGTCTTGACCTCGACCTCTGAGTTCCTCCACACTCCTCACCTTGAACTACCCAACCTGAGAATACACTCTCTAAGTCTTGACCAAGAGTGTCATACGTGCTGCCTCAGCACAGAGTCAATCCATGTAAATTAATTTTCCAGATAACTGAAGCTTAGCCATCCTACGATGCCAATCAAGTGAAGGAGGATTTTTCTGAGGATGAACTGCACAGACTCTTGCTTTCTTAACTAGAGCACATGGAACAAAAATCTTTTTTTTTTTTTTTGCCATTAGGCTGTCCTCTCACCAAGTGGTGATGTCCTCAGGCTCTAGTGAGGTCTGTAGAGTCTGTGCCTCCTACATGTACGACTATAATGGGGTATAGGTTGGGAGACCCCAGGGCCCCCCAAAGGGGAGATTTGTAATGGGGTCCAGAACTTGGGGTGTCTGGGAATGTAGGATATCCCCTGTGGGCCGGGCTGGGGGAAGGGAGACATGGAACAGGGCCATTGAGAGTTATTTTGGATATCAGTGACAGCTGGCCAGCTTCAAGCCTGAATGGAGCCAGAAGGAATGCATAACTTTGACCCATGATGTAGCTGGGAGGCAGCTCCCCTGGTTACAGCACCTGTGTGAGAGCTTGGAGATGGTTTGCATCACATCCCAGGGCCACACCTGTGCGGACTAACAATGGCAGTCAAGGAAGGCAGAAAATGCAGGCGTGCTGGCAGGTGTAGCCGACTGTGGGAGGGGTCGGAAGTGGGGTTGTGGAGCAGGTTCCAGGCTGGGATGTAAACTGAAGGCAGGCTGCGGTGTGGGGCAGGCAGGACTATGGATGAGAACAATTTGAGACCATGAGGGAAGGAAAGGAGTGAAAGGACTCTCGCTGGTGGGCCATGAGGGGGTGCCATGTGGTTTTGGATTAAGAACAGGAGATCCTGGCGGTGACACAGCTGATAGTGCTGCGAGCTACAGGAGACCTGCCCAGCCGAACACAGATTACTGGGAGGAGCCTGGCATCTAGCCGAGTACGGCTTCTGCTTCCCTTTCCTGAGACATGGTACCTCTGACTAGCCTGGTTGTGCAAAGTGGGGAAGGCAGGATGCTGTATGTGTGTTTGTGGGTGTTTTAAAGGGATTTGGGATTTTAATGGTAACATTCTGCCATTACTCTAAACCTGTTTAACTTTTGAATAAATAGTTCTTTTCCTTTTTACCAAACTCTGGCACTGACAGCCACAATTCCTAACACCTGGTGGCCGACAAGATGAACCTAGTACAGAGAGACCCCGGGGGAGGGGCTTGTTTTGGTAACAGGAAGTGGGCTCCCCCTGTGGATTCATTCAGTAACATGACCGCAGACTAACATGTCTGAGGCTGGTATTTGCTTTTTAAAAATGTTTTTAAGTGTTTTTGATGTTTTGTTACATCATCCCTACTGTCATTTATTGCTGGTTACTACTCATTTAACATGCTGGAAACACTGACTGCAAAACCATGTAAACAGAATTGTGTACAAATATTCTGTCTGAGAATCCCATTTTAGTAGCAGAGGATCTTTGATGTCCTTTTCAGTTTTTTTATTTTTTAAAGATTTTATTATTTATTTTTAGAGAGGAGAAAGGAGGCAGAAAGAGAGGGAGAGAAACATCAGTGTGCTCTTGCCTTTCATGTGCCCCCTACTGAGGACCTGGCCTGCAACCCAGGCATGTGCCGTGACTAGGAATCCATCCAGTGACCCTTTGTCACAGGCCTGCACTTAGTCCACTGAGCCACACTAGCCAGGGCTGTCCTTTTCAGTTTTAACTTATTTTTCTGGTTGTATGTTTCCTGAAAAATGGACATGATATATTGGGCATGGATAGTAGAGCATTTACTTGGCTACTTCACAGGCCATTTTTAACTTATTATCTGATTCCCAGCTTGACTCTTAGTAGCCAAATTATGACCTTCAGAAACGTAAGATGGCAGTAGTGGGAGGCAGAGTTCTAAGATGGTCCCCATGCTTTTTACCTACCCCCCCACCCCCCCATGTTCACTCCCTGTGTAACCTCCTCCTCTGAGTCTGGGAAGGACCAACTTAGTATGAGGGGATACCGCCACAATGACTAGGTTGGTTACCTTACCTGCTTGGCAAAGGTGAAAAGATTTTGCATATGTAAAGTCTCTAATCATTTGACTTTAAGCCAATCGAAAGGGAGACTGACCTAGGTGGGGCTAACTGAATCAGGCCACGTCCTTTAAGAGCGGGGCTAGAGGTAAGAAGTTTTCTCTTCTGCTGGCCTTGAAGAAGCAAGCTACCAGGAGTTCTACAGCAGCAAGGAAAAGATGATGTGGACCCCGGCTCAGGCTTGTGGGGTCCATGACATTGTGGATGAGACAAGACAAATTCACAGGGACTACTGAGTACTATGGAGGAAAAGGGATGGTGTGACTTCTCTCTCAAGAGGATGAAAAAGCCTCGGCTCTTGCCTTGATAGACTTTTATTGCTTTTCTGGGCACATTACATGATGGTCCTCATTTATTATACACAGGTTCACTCTAGATGGTTACCTTTTACAGAAAACAAGGGAGAGGATGCTGTTAATCCCACCACAGAAGAAGGATTTTTGCAAATGCAAAGGGCAAAGTGATTGAACTGGTTACACTCATCCTTGGAAGGTTCAGCATAGATTTTAGGAAGTTACTTTAAAGATATTCAGTAGATGTTTGCTGCCTCAATTCAGTGTGAGGGAGTTTTAGCAAAAGCAAGTCTTATAGCAGTCTAGGTACAATGCAGGCCTGATTCCCCACGGGAGAACCTATCCATGGGCATGGGTCCTGTGCATCTTTGAGTGGGAGCTGGTCCCACGCGCCACACACAACAGTCTCCTATAAAAAGAGTTTCGCCAAACCATGTGAGCTTGGTGGAGGACCCTGAGCCTCAGAGGAGACCATAGTCCCAGTCTCAACTTGACTGCAGTGTGGTGAAACCCTGAGCAGAGTACCGTTAAGCTATGTCTGTACTGTCAGCTCATGGAAACTGCAAGATAAGTGGGTGTTGGGAACTGCCCTGCCTGGTATCAGAAGCTGTAACCCCCACCTAGGCTAAGGCTGAGGGAACGACCTTGGAATCGTAAGCTGCCAAGGAGACAAAAGCTTATCTCCCTGGCAGGAGTGCCGCTTCTGCTCCTTTTACTTCACCCTGCCTGAACCGCAATGCTTGGTCGGTTAGCCAATGATGGGTTAAGATTCCCCAAGGGAGGAACAACCTAAGACAGGCACGATCACATGGGAGGCCCCCAAGGAAGGACTTTGGGGGCTATGGCAAAAAGGGGGTGATGGACTCTCACCTCCCCCCCCCCCCAGCTTTGACAGAGCCTGAGTGCTCATTCCATCCTCGAGAAAATCTCCTTATCTCTTGGTCACCTTAGTTCCCCTTGCTCCACCTAAGCCTGAAACAATGACAGGGTGGTGCAGCCCTGTACTAGAAAGGGCGGGTTCCCCGGGTGATTAGGCCTAAGAAAATATGTAAAATCCTGAAACCTGCTTTGTTTAGAATGCTCTCAATTGAATGAGAAGGGTCCACGGAGGAAGTAAGTTTATTCCTCAAAGTTTTACAGCTCTTTGACCCTGACTCAAAGTAGGCCCTCACAGTTCCTTGTTATTTGATCCTTACTTCCCTACAATGAGTAATGAGCTTTACCTGAATTCTTGTACAAATGAACCCAATAAAAGGCCTGCTGGGACAGGAGAACGTGCAACCTCCCCTGGTGAGGGTGGCCACTCTGTTCCTACTTCTCCACAGAAAATTGCCTGTTTCTGTGTACGTTCATTTCTCGTGTGTCGACAAGCCATCCGCAGCGTTCAGCGGTCACTGCTGGCCAGTGATCGCGCATCAAGTGGGTGTGGTTTTAAATGGATGCCTTTGTGATAGTTTATTATGCACTAATGGAAAATTAATACAGCATCCTGTTTGAGTTTTGTGTTCAAAAGTACAAAAGAACATACTGGACTTGCAATGAATGCAAGGGTTCACACGCACTTTATTACGTTATATAGTTAGCCCATCTCACTATGGACAATATCATTTCCGAGTTTTACTCAGCCCAGGGAATAAAAACCCAGAACCTATTTAGGTTAGACTTGTCATTCCTAAGTTTCAGAAAATAAAATATGCAGGGCTCTAGCGATAAATCCAGCCCACCATTTCTCTTCTCTATTACTTTTTTCAAACAGGAATCATAAATTTTTTTTAAAAACCATGTTTTTTAAAATAACCAAAATGCAGTAAAACTAAACTTATCAGTAGGCATATGGTGGGTGCAACTTCTTTTTTTTTGCAGTGGTATTTCAGTTGCTTACTTACTTTGTAAATAAGTGCAACAAAATATAATGACAATATATATCTTATATTTTTGAGAGTTTCATACACTTTTTAAAGTTTATTACATATGACCTTTACCATAAATGTCATCTCAGACATAAGTTAATGATTAAACAGTCTTGTGCATAGTAGTATGTTTATTTAATTTTTAAAGTATTATTTTGAGGAATTGTTACTGGTGTGTGGTTGGAAGCAAATCTCTGTCTCACAGACTTGTCCTTTGTTCATCTCACTTTCCTCTCCAGAGGCAACCCTTAGCAGTTTCTTGTGCATTTTTTGACAGGTATTTTATGCAATTACAAATAAATAGTCAAATAATTATGAATATTCATTATTAATTACTACTCAGTGTTATTAATTAGGTTAACTGATTCTCTAACAATCTTTCTGCATTCCTATAATATCTGTATTCCTGATTATGGTGGATTATTATTTGAATATACTGAAAAAATTGACTATATTATTAAAAATAAAGTATTTTGGACTTTCACATATTTATTCATATAAAAAAGTGATTTGCACTCTCCAGTTTTTACAGTCTGTCATGTTTTGGTATTGAGTTTATGCTGGTGTCACAGAATAACAGGAAGGGAAAGAAAGTGATGTTTTGTTCTGTTCAGCAACAGTTTAAAAACAATGGTAATTATCTTTCTTTGAAAGTTTAAAATAAGCCACCTAGAAAAAAACCCTATCAGTTGATGCCCTTTTGGAGCTAATTCTTTGACAATCTTTGTGTTTTATTCTGAGGTATTAGAGCTTATTGGGGATTCTATTTTTTGTGTTAATTTTACTAATTTATATTTTACTAGAAATTGATACATTTAATTGGAATCTAATAACTTAACAGTCTAGAGTTTTAAAAAACATTCTTCTCCAAATTTGTACCCATAGGTCCCTTGCTCATTTGTAAATTTGTGTATTTATATTTTATCCTTTGGCATTTTTTCTTTCTTTTTAACACTAGCAACAAATAGCACTTGCATTTATCAGTGGCCCTGTTTTTGTCTTCTCCAAAAATAATAATGTCTGACACTTCATTAAGTATGTGTGAAAGAATTATCGCCCCGGCCATCCCACGGTATTCATCTTGGCTGCGGATGTTCATTAAACACGCATCATACACAGAATTCTTCCATGATTCTGTGGGGATATAGAGAACATGGCCGCTCCCTCTGGTGGGGAGCACGCTGTTCCTTTACCCCAATGGGTTTTTATTGAGAAAGTAGACTCAGTTTGTGGATTCACAGTCTGGCAGAAAGGATCAAAGGGGACAGGTAACTTACAAAGATGCTAACAGAACTCCTGCTGTGATTCTGGGCAGAGACTGGAGTTTTATCATATGAAAGGACTACATGGCTCAAAGGCCTAGTTTTGGTGTCCTGTCTGTGCCTTTAAATTCTAAGTTAATAACATCCTCCAGCAAACAGATCTCACACGATCTTGCATATTCTATGTCCCAGGCCTGATTACCCCGGGGGTCTGCCATCTCTGGTCTGAGCTGCCCCTTTGGCTATTTGCTTAGCCCTGAGAAGGGCAGGAGACAGAGGCAGCTAGGAGACTTGGATTTCTCACATCTAAGTACAAAGACTCAGGCTAAGAGGGGGCAGGGGTTGATGTCGATCACCCCTTCCTTTCCACAGCCCCTTCATTTCCACAGCCTCATGAGTCTTATTCCAGAGGCCTTTATGTGATCAGAACCTGTCTTAGGTCCATTCTCCATCTTAGAGAATTGTTACCTGTCATTGGTTAACTGATCAAGCATTAAAGGCCAGGCACAGAACAGGCAGCGTTCACGCCGGGGGAATAAGTTTTGTCTCCTTAGTGGCTCCTGGTTGGGAGGTCTCTCACTCAGCCTAAGTCACAGGGAGTCACAGCATCCTGATACCAGGCAGGGCGGTCCCCAACAAGTATGTACCACAAAGTACTCAGCCAGGTACTGTGCTCAGCTATTAATACACATGATCTTATTTCCTTGCAACAACCCTCAAGGGCAGATTCTTTTAATAACCCTCATATTACATATGAGAAAATGGATTTTTAAAAATTATATTTTACTGTTTATGCTATTACAGTTGCCCCAGTTTTCTCCCCTTTGCCCCCCTCCACCCAGCACCCCCACTCCTCAGACAACCCCCTCTCTCTCAGGCAGGCCCCATACCATTGTTCATGTTGTGGGTCATGAGTGTAAGTTCTTTGGCTACTCCACTTCCTATACTGTACTTTACACGCCCATGGCTGTTCTGTAACTGCCTACCCATTTGTACTTAGTCCCCTCACCTCTTAGGAGGCCTGGTAATGATCCCTCCACTAATAAGTGGGGACTGAGATTCAACTCTTTTCTCTTTGATCCAGCACCTCAGCTTTTAATTTTAGTTCTTTCTTCCTTAATTTTGTCTTCATACTCTCCTTTCATTATTTGGCACCATTTCTAACTTCTTAAGTGGAATGTAAACTTGCACTTTTTTATTTATTAATAAATATATTTATAAGTATAAATTGACCTCTGAGTACTGCTTGATCAGCATAAAATACATTTTGTTATGTGGAATTTTTAAGGTCTTTTTTTTTGCTAAAGAGTCCAAAATTACATTTTTTACCCTGCCTTATTTAGAAGAATTTTTCCAGTGATTAAGGTTTTTGATATTATTCTTTATATATTTGTAATAATGTTAGTTTTATTACATTGTAATATAAATGTGGTATTTACTACTTCTACATTTTATAATTTACCCAATTATCTAATATATGAATTATTTTTATAAGCATTCTATAGATTTTTAAAACATGGTGTATTGTCTATTGGTGAGCACTATTGTACCTGCTAAATCCATTTTGTTTGAATTCTCCTATATTTGATCTGCCACAAGTGGTGATATAGGTGAGTTGTTTCCTAAGAAAATTGATTTTCTGTGATGCTCTTCTTATATTTCAAGCAATTCTTGTATTATTTATGTCAATGTCATGCTGTTTGTTTACCTAAAGCTCCATTAGTTTTATAGCTATATTGTGCCTATGTATATTTTATAAATATAAAATGATACTCTCTTGTCCTTTCTAATTCTTTTGAATAATATTGCCAACTCTATTGTTTTTGTTTGAATATTTCCATATATATATTTTTTATTCTTTTGTTTTTGGCCTGTTGATATATACTTTAGGATATGAAGATAGAGATAGTTTGATTTTATTTATTTTGATTAAATTTGAGAGTCTTTAAGAAAGATAAACATATTTACTTATTTCTTATATGTACAATTTGTATGCTATTCTATTGTAAGATCATATTATGTTGCATAATTTCTTTTAAATGAGATTTTTTTTCTTGTTTTTATGTTCTTTATGTATTGGAATTTATACATAATTTAAAAATTACATTAGAAAACAAATTTAAGCTATTTTGTTATTTTTATTTTTTATTGTTGTTGAGTTACAGTTGTCTGGCTTTTTTCCCCATTACTCATCCTTACCCCACCCCCTGACTCCCACAGTCAATTCTCCACATTGTCCATGCCCATGAGTTCTCTATTCCTTTGCTTGCCTTTTCCCCTTCTCCCTCCCATTATCCCCCTCCCCTCTGGTTACTGTTGGTTTGTTCTTTGTTTCAATGTCTCTGGTTATATTTGGTTGCTTGTTTGTCTTGTTGATTAGATTCCACTTATAGGTGAGATCATATGGTATTTGTCTTTCACTGCCTGGCTTATTTCACTTAGCATAATGCTCTCTAGATCCATCTATGCTATTGTGAAGGGTAGGAGTTCCTTTGTTCTTTCTGTTGTATACTATTCCCCTGTATAAATGTACCACAGTTGTTTAATCCATTCATTTACTGATGGGCACTTAGGCTGTTTCCAGCTCTTGGCTACTGTAAGTTATTTACTTCTATCTATGAACATAGGGGTGCATATGTTCTTTTGAACTGATATTTTAGGATTCTCAGGGTATAGTCCCAGCAGTGGGATTGCTGGATTGAAAAGCAGTTCCATCTTTAGTTTTTTGAGGAAATTCCATACTGTTTTCCACAGTGGCTGCACCAGTCTGCATTCCCACCAACAGTGCACTAGGGTTCCCTTTTCTCCACATCCTCTCCAACACTTGTTGTTTGTTGGCTTATGATGGCCACTCTGACTGGTGGTATCTCATTGTGGTTTTAATTTGCATCTATCTGATGACTAGGGATGCTGAGCATTTTTTCATGTGTCTGTTGGGCCCTCTGTGTGTCCTCCTTGGAGAAAAGTCTGTTCAAGTCCTTTGCGCATTTTTTAATTGGGTTGTTTGTCTTCCTTATGTGGAGTCACGTGAGTTCTTTATATATTTTGGAAATCAAATGCTTGTCCAAAATATTGTTGGCAAATGTTTTCCCATACAGTTGGTTCCCTTTCCACTTTGTTGACATTTTCTTTAGCAGTGCAGAAGCTTTTTAGTTTGACGTAGTCCCATTTATTTATTCTTTCCCTTTTTTTCCTTGCCCTAGGGGATGTATCTGAAAATATTGCTGCATGGGAGATCTGAGATTTTCCTGCCCATGTTTTCCCCTAGGACTTTTACAGTGTCATGACTTATATTTAAGCTATTTTTAAAAAAATCATACTTAAATCTGTAATTATGGAATTTATTAATGGCAATAATAAAATAGTGTATATGGGTTTTTCCTTAAAGAAGCACTGCATCACTGGCACTCCTGGTCCTGTAGTGGGGAAGCGTGGAGACTCTATACCTAAAAGCCTTAAAAAGTAGTCTCGGTTAAAACAACCACAATGCTAGGTAATAGAATATTTTGTCATGGTTTAAATGGCAGAGATTTTTCTTCCTTAGTGGGACCTAAAATAATGGTGTGTTTAGAATGGCGTCACAGATGAGATGAAATCTTTTATGTTCTCTTTGAAAACACTTTTTCTGCACAAGGATGGGAAGACTGAAATTGTTTTCAACCTCAGGATTTCTGAAAGAGGTAAGGCTGAGCTACACACCTTGCTGTGGAGAAGAGGTCTCCCCTGTTGGTTGGCCAGCATGGTGGGGGACACTGTGGCTCTCTGAGAGTGCCTGGGCTGGATACTGGGGCCTGGAGCAAGGCCTTGTCCTTTAGGCTTTTCCCTCAGCTGATGGGGACGCCACGATGTGTCAGCAACTGGGCATCTCAGCAGCAGAGCGAGTCTCACCCAAAGAGGAGTTTCTCCTCTTCTCCCCTTGTGGCATCCAGACAGATCTCATCCTTGTGTCAGTATGTTCCCTAAATCTCTACAGAGGAAAATGTTGGAAATACCTAGGTGAACTGGCTTTAAGTGACTCGTGTGGTGACATTCAGCCAGTAAGGCCCCTCCGAGTGCTAAGTCTTGTATATCACGCTGTCAACAAGCAGATGTGCCTGGTCGTCTGTGATTGGCACAGGGACCTCCACCACACCACCTGGTATTGTTACAATCCTCCTGTTTAGTCTTAGCTGGAGACCTGGTTTATATCAGCTTGCAGCGCCAGCTTAGTAACCCAGCAACCTGAAAGCAGTGAGACCCAGGGACAGGATTGTTCATCCCTGCAAATTTTCTTCTTTGTGTTAAGATAAGTTGTGTATTGAGGGCAGACTCTCTCTTTGGCTCAGCCTCTGTGACAGGCAGCTGTCTCTCTGGGATCTTTCAAGGGCACCCGTGAGATACCCGCCCTGCAACACCCATCTGCTTCAAGGGCCCACCAAGCACACAGTTTGGCCTCTCCAGGTAGCCATCTCTGAATTCTCTGGGCATCTGGCAAAAGGGATCCCACTCAGTGTCACACCCTCCTGTCTCTGGGTTCTGGCCTCCAGCTGCAGGTTGGGGGAGGGGCTAGTGGAATTCTCCCAGGTCTTTTGCAGCAATTTTCTGTGGTGTTTTGTCCTTGGGAGCATTTGTTTCAAGATGCCTTTGATAGCTTCCTTTGATCTATCTCGAGTAAATTGTGGTTTGAAAAACATTACCCCATAGATGGCATCCTTTCTTGGCATCCTACTTTGATGCCAATTTTTCCCACGTGTATGTTTTTTTGTTCATTTGGGCCGGGACGGGGGCATCTAATAGACAGCAGAGAAACAGAATTAGATGCCTTTGCTCCAGTTGTGTGGTTTGCATTTTTTGGTTCATTTGTTTGTTTTTAAGCAGAAGTCTAGTCATCCTGCATTTAGGATGTCTGCAGGGATTACAAAGAGAAACACTATGAAAATTAGTGATTGAGTAAGTGTATCTGAGACATAGGGGAGGTCTGGGTCGGAAATAGAAATTTGGGAGACATCAACCAGTGTTGATGGTCAGACGGTCACGGAAGCAGGAGAGGCTGCCTACAGCAGCAGTTTCAGAATCTCATCAGTCCCTGTCCCAGAGATTCTGATTAAGTGGGTCTGTGGGAGTATCCAAGAATCCACAATCTTTTTTTTTTTTAATTCCTTTGAAAGATTCCCAAACTCAATCATTAAGAGAAGAACTTATAAGACAGAGCTTCCAGCATGGCCCTGTTCACGTAGGAAAGTTCACAGTCTGCACCCCTATGGACATGGTTATGTGCTAGGGATGGTGGCATGGTCATCACTGAGAAGTGAAGATTCTGAAAAGTCCTTGTGGTAGCAGCTGATGGGAAATGTGCACAAGGCGAGAGGACACAGGTAGTGGGACGTCAGGGCACTTGCTTGTGAGACTTTCCCCTTCCTGCTGAGAAAGCTGAGTGTGGACATGGGGACAATGGGTGGGTGGCTTAACAGAGCTGGGGGAAGCAGAGGATAAGGGCAGGGCACCCAGGGCTAGAAAAACCTGCTGGTACCTGAGCGCAGCGACCCCCTCCCCTCGTTCTTGCAGATTCCTGCTGCTCTAACCTATTCCCAACACAGCTGCTCTTGACTTAACAATCGTCAGTCCCTATTGCCACCCATCCCTTTTCTCTTCAGTCCGGGCTCTTCTCCTTTGTTAACTTAGAAACCAAGGGACATTTCTTTAGTCACTCTCTTGCCAGTAGCCCAGAGAAAATTAAATAACTAGTTTGAGGTCAAAACACTAATAAATGGTGAGAGCAGTCTGGAGGGGTGTGTGTGTGTGTGTGGCGTTGCTGTTTAACCACTACTTTATATGGCACCTTTGGTTGGCATGGTGGTGTCCCACCCAGACCCTGTTTAGTGCAAGACTTGGTGCCCCAGCAGCTGGGAGTGCTGTCAGCAGACAGGCCTCAGCTCTCAGGCTGAGCCACAGAGACCAGCCTCACCCAAGCTCACACCCCGGCCTGGCAGGCCACATCCAAGGACTGATCGGTGAGGGAGAATAAAGGCCTGGCCCTCTCAGCCCTGCTTGGGCCTACGCTGAAGGAACCTCTGTCTCCAGAGCATCCTGTGGGGTCAGCTGAGGCTGTCCTTGGGCCTGCACTACAGCTCACCTTTCCTCCACCCTTCCTGCTTCCTGCTCCTCTCTTCCATGGGCATTGATCCCAAGGGTGCTCCTCAATAAACATGCTCCACACCCAACTCTCTGAGTCTGTTTTCCAGGGAACCCAAACTGAAACAGTCTCTCAAAGAAACAGGAGCCAGACTTTGCTGTTACAGGACTCATTACTACTCACCTCTCCCATAGACCCTCCCAAGTGTTTCAGAGAATGTCAGGCCCGGGTGAAGCTGGGCACACCTGCCCCTGGTCACCACTTCTAGTCACTTGGATTTCAGGTGCAGAGGACTCGCGAGAGAGGGTCTAATCCAGAGCTGAGCTAAGTCAAATGCTCCCGTACATGGGGTAGGGATAGCCTGCTGCTGCAGCTTTGCAGGCTCATTTGCTTCCCTGGTCATCCTTCCGAGACAAACCTGGGCTTGGAAGTCCTAATCTTAAATCCCACTTTGCGATAACCTTCAGATGGGTAAATGAGAGAAATTTTAAGGCTCATATCTGCTCCATCAATGCACTGTGATCTCGGTGACTGAAAAATAAAAACGTGACCTAGGCCAAAGCGAATGAATTTCAGTGCTTTTATTTCAGGTTTATTGTTTCCTTTATATTTTAGCAGTTAGTTTAAACAGTTAAAACATGTCAGGAAAAAAATCAAGTCAATCATCAGAAAACAAAATTTTGTTGTTTTTTTTCCAATGTGATTAATTATTATAGGAATACTAACAAAAATGGGAAAACAATCAGTACTTATATATTTCAAATTTTGCAAGTTTCTCCACATTTTAATTGCTCTTTTAAATCTATATAATCACTATATAAAGTAACTAAGCAAATGATTCAGGATATATTTTTTTATAATGTTTAAAAATTTGTGGTTGTTGGTTTTCAATTACTAGACATCTGAAGATTTCATCTGTGCTAACCACTCAATTAGAAAAATATGCAAAGAAATACTGTGGTGGAAATTTCAAAATACTTAATAGGGAAGAAAGTTAAGTTTCTACATTAATAATGGAACATACTGCATTTAATGAGAATACGTGTTGCCTCCTAGTGCAGCCCACGCGCACCTCAGCCAGCAGCGGATGGGCGTGCGCCTTATCGCCAGCGGTCGCTCAGATCACTCTAAGTGCTACATTAAATAACCTTATTTTGGGAACCGCTTTAAACATTTTGTAGACTCCAGTGCTTCTTAAAGTTTTCAGTTATTGATTCTCAAATCTTCTTTGTAGGTATAAGCCTCTCAGAAGGGCAAGCATAATCATGTTTCCTGCCCAGCTGGCCTTTCCCTTTGATAACCAGCCGTGTTCCTCCACCAGCCTGTCAATAAGCATTTAGTGAGAACCTGCCGTGGGGCTGGGCCTCCGTGGGGGCCCAGGAGCAAACAAAAGGTTAGTTTTGCCTGGAGAAGCTTACAGTCAAGTTGCTGCTTTTCATGAGCTTAAACCGGCGTGGGTTTGCTTAATTTTGTGGTGTGTCAACGGCAATGACAGAGATGTTTTTCTTAGGTGTACCAGTGGCTTTGACACTGCCCTTAAGCTGACAGAAAAAAAACCCCCAAAAACTCCTATTAACTAATAAAAAAACAATGACAAAGTGTATGTAGAATCCTGTAGTATAGCCCCCAGAGGCTGCGTAAGTGCGGATCGGATTTACAATATCAAGTACTGGACTGGTTCTTAATTATCCATATGTTCAGTTAAAATGTGCTGTGATTTTTCGTGATTTAAGAGTAAAATGTCAGGACATTTTTGTGGTTTCCTCTAACTAGTAAGACAGGAGGGAGGTTCTTCGTGAGGATCTCCAGCCAAGCCATGTACAGCCAGTCTGATATGGATCCTTTTCTGGCCACTGGGAGGCTCCTGACAGCAGGGGAGGAAAACGGGAAACAAAGGCGAGAGTTACTGCGTGGAGTCAGTGACACCTCTAGTCCTCTGAGCTGCTTAGTGAGCAGTGGCCTGCAACTTTCACACCCCTTCTCCCCAAGATGAAAGCACTTAAACTACTCTGAATATAGGTATTATCCTGATGTATTTCTCAGATAACACAAATACCTATAAACCAGAGAATTAGGTTTAGGCATTGTAGAGACAAAACACAACTATAGATTTTCACTCTTCTTTAAATGAAAAATTGTATCAATCAATACTTCTCCCCCTTTTCTGGCAGAAATAATTTTTCCCAGTAGTTTAAAGCTCTTATATTTGGAGAAACCTCAGAAACCAACTGTTTGAACCACTCAATCCAGAAGACCATTTCATGTCTTTGATGGACATTCCTCTAGGCTGGACCTCGCTTGAAGACACATTATCCTTGTGTGTAGGAGTCAGTTCATGGGCTATAAACATGAAATAGTTGGAGATTTTCATATTTAGCTATCAATCTTTAGGTAAACAAACATTACTGTTTTTAGGAGGTGCACCCCTAACATGTGTGGGGTGGAGGGTCTCCCCTTCGCCTCTCTGCAAATGGCAAGGAACCTCGTGAGCATGCAGTGGACTCCTCACCTCAGGAGCACCCACCTACCAAAAGGGCCTGTGGGCCTCGCTGTCCAACTCAAAGCTCTCGTTAGGCATGGAATTCCAGGGCCAGGCTCCTAGAGCACAGTCCAGAGGGGCCTCCAGGGCTGTGGGTGGGCACTGCCCTGCAGCAAAGTGCAAGTGGGGCCACTAGAGCCTGTGGGCTAGTTTTCTAGGTCTTAGCATGACAAGTATTTTTTTTCATTGCCTAAAATCCTACATGTCCCAATTTTTTTATGTTTCCACCTGAATAGGCATGAACTTTTAAATTGATTAACCCATTTACTTAAGATTTCTCTTAGGTATCATGCTGGAACATTCTTAAATGTCTGCCGTGATACTTACAGGACTATGAGATTAGCAGCTCTTGAGTGCTCCTGTAAGAGCTCATTCAGCCGAACTTGGCGGTAACTCTGTGGACAACATTCAGATTTTGTTGAAGGCAGTTTTCCCAGATTTACAAATAAGAATTTCTCTTCTTACCTCAAATTATAGACATGTAGAAAAACCTCACTCTTAAACATATTACAATGATTCCATTCAGGTTTGGAAACATGAGTGTTTTTAAAAACCCATGAGAAACTTCAGAAATACGAAGTATAGAACCAAGTCGTCACTGTGCTGTAGTGTCTCATTAAATCCCAGGCGGGAAAAACCGGCAAACAACATGAACAGGAGGAGAAGGAAGATGATGAAGAAGTTTGTGGCTGAAGGAAACTGACCTGATCTTCATGCTAACTTGATATCTCAAGAATGTAGATTATATCCTCACCTACCTTTCTTTAAATTCTTTGCATGTTTTATCAGCAGAGGTCACTGGTTTTAACTAAACAGGCACCAAGAGACTAACCAGGGAAAATGATTATACTTGACTATTTTGCAGTGATAAGAACAATAATATATATTATTATATTTCACTGGTTTCAGAAATGTGATTCCAGATATGTGATTTGTTCAATTATTTGAAAAGGCTTTGTTAGAACTGGGAAGTTTGTTATGCAGTGTATGACTTTTAGTAGTCTTCCCACTAACTTTGAAATGCTTTTACTACCTCTTGCTTTAATTTGTTCCAACTTCAGTTCCTAATGTAATTTATTTAAATTTTGTAGTTTAAAGGTTCCTGTGGTCCTTCTTGAACATCCAATCCAACTCAAATGTCAGTTCTTCGGCTTTACTCTTCTCTCCCTGCCCTGTTCACCCTCCTCCTCGTCACAGCCTCCTTCAGTGCAGGCCAGATGCGGGGTACCTCCCTTCCTGTGTTTTCCAGAAAAGCCCACCGTTTTACCTCCATCCTACAACCTGTGCCTGCTCCTGCTTTCATCCTTACTATTCCCATTGCCTATTTTCTCAGACCCCTATGCTAGTTTTCACAGCTATCTTTACTTGTTATTGCATCAAACGGTGAGGCAATCTATCTTTATCTACTTTGCATACACACTGACTTGACTTAAATTATTTTAGACTGGTGAGTCTGTCTCCTGTTCTAGAAAATGAAACTTGAAAGGAGTTTTTACAATATGTGTCAATAACCTGTCTGTTTTAACTGTTAAAAGGAATCAATTTCATACTAAATAAATAAAAAGTTTTCTAAATCCTCCTATCTGGTAATATAATTGAAAAGCACTTGAAAAATGCAGGAACTCTGGATCTTAAATAATGAAATTGTGTAATAGGTACATTACTTCTTGATCTTTAAATCAACCACTGTTTCCTTTTTTTTTTTGGCTAGTTAGACAGCAAAGTAAAAATTAAGGAAGACAAGACTTTTACCTTTTCCTTGACTGCTTCCAGTTCAGCATCTGTAATTTTCCATGGAGTTTCTCTCTTTAATTTCTCAGCAGTTGTTAAATCTTTGCAGCTTTCATGGAGCCGATATTGTTCTATCATCTCTTCAAAGACTTTCCAACTGGAATTGGAATTATAAAGGAGGTCTCACAGTGGGAAACTAAC
The DNA here is from genome assembly GCA_004024845.1 of Tonatia bakeri. Lineage (NCBI taxonomy): Eukaryota > Metazoa > Chordata > Mammalia > Chiroptera > Phyllostomidae > Tonatia > Tonatia bakeri. The sequence goes on along the minus strand of PVIA01001459.1, from coordinate 240,940 downwards.
TCATTATTCCACAGATACTTCTGGTCTGACTGGCTCCCCTGGCTGCTGAATCAGAGCTGAATGTCATGAAAATCTTTTAAGAGTTATCCTTGCAAGGGCTGTACTATGAGTGAAACCGTGACTACAGCACTGCCTCCTTACCCAAGGAAAGGCCTTAACATGCTTGAAGACTTGTTTACCTTTTAGGTATTAGATCCGCAATATAAACACACAAACATAGAGATAGTAGTTATTCTGTAAGTATGTTTTCTTCAAAGTATAGTCAAAGACACAGTTGTAATGCAGATACTGTAGCCCATAAATGAGTTTCCATCAGCCTAATTTACAGATTCCATGGCAGACATGCATGAATCAGTGCAGGAGATAAACTAGGTTCCTTGGGGGTTGGGGAGGGCTGCCCTTTCACCTTCAGTCCACATGACAATGCCCACTCATGGCGGGCAGGAGGTGTGGGCAGGTGGGAGAACAGCAAGGCTCCCACAAGTTCAGTGGCTACAGAGCAGCTTGAATGTTTGCTGCTAGTAATGCACCTTTGTCCTTCTGCTGTTGGTGCCTGAGCTTTTCAAATGACTGTTGTTAAGGTGCATGTTAGAAAAAAGAACAAAAATCAATAATGTCTAAAATTCTGAGGCATTTCAGAGTAATTAAGAAGAAATCATTTAGTAGAGAACTGGGAGCAGTAGTGTGCCAGTGCTGTGGGACTTCTAAAAAATTGCTGAAAGATCTCACGCTTGTCCTTCGTAACAATCTCATAAGATATATCTCTTTTAAATGATAGCACAAAACAAAGCTTGTGATTGATGAGAGTAGTTGTCTTTGGTATGCTACTCTAACGATCCTGAATATAAATAATTTTCTTTGGTTTTATATAACGTAGCTTGTGTGTAATTTAGTAACTTTGGAATGAGTGATAATTACATTCAATGTGCTGTTAGGCTAAGGAAGTAAAATATGAAGCTGTGAGTTCAATGATCTCATCAGCTGGCATGATTTAGGACTTGCAGATCAAAGTGCACGGACTACTGATGAGTAGAAGGCCCCTACCCGTGTGCCTTTGTTAAGGGATTGGAAAGATACTTAATGCAGTAGATTTCTGACACGAGGACTTACTTGGAACTGTGGACAATGACAGGGAAGGAATAAGGCCAATATGCCCTATTGTTCTTTCAGCCACACAGCGCTTGCATTTGCAGCTTGTTCCCACAGTGGCATGCTTCCAGAAGCCTGAGGCGAAAATCAGTGGGAAGGGGCCGGCCCAGGAGAGAAGAGCCCGGGTTCTCCCTCTAGCACTCCCATCCTCCTCTACAACATGGGTGACCCCGCCTATAACGGGTGACAATGGCTGCTCAGAGGGCCATGAGGGTCAGTACGATGATTTTGGTGACAGTGCTATGAAAAGTGTGCAGTGCCCTGTAAAGGCAAGGAATTCGTCTTACCGCACAGCCCCAGGTTGAGGTTAGCCACTGAGAGGCTCTCTGTTTAAGCTCTCCACATGCTTATTTTGATCACAATAAGTGTTTTCTTTGCTTCTTAATGGGATTATTAGAGCAGTTCAAAAATAATTTCCTAAGAAATAGAAGGTGGAATGGAGGTAGCTGGTTGTCCCCCAGCATTTGTACTATCTTCCCCAATGTGGTCTGGGAGGGAATGACTCCATCTGCAGCATCCGCCAATCCACACACTTCTATCCTTTCTGCCAGAGTGGCTGGCCAAGGTGGGCACATAACCCAGGTAAGCTTGATCAGTAGGACCTAGCATTCCACCTGACCATGGTGAGTGGTGCAGTGTATTAGACTGGTACAGCCTAAATGGTGCCCATGACCTGAATTCAATGACTGGGGAAGAGACAAACTTTCTCACTGAACATAAATATGCAAATATGTAGTCCTGGTTGCTATGGACAGTTGTTTTTATCAGCAAAGTCAATTTGAACTTACAATTTTATAATGAAAGGTGGAGTAGAGAGAATGAAAGAGAATTAGCCTTTGATTGCAAAATTAACTTTCTAGATCAAGCTTTGCCTGAAAACCTAAATACAAGGTGGGGGGACTCCCCCCAAAATGTAATTGATTGATAAAAATTGTGTATTTATTCTCACGTGTGTAAACTTCAGTCACTTTCAAAGTACTCTCCATTTCATGCAATACGCCTACTGAGATGTTTTTTTCCACTGCTCAAAACAGTTTCTGAACTCATTGATTTTGATGTCTTTTAGTACTTCTGCTGTTTTTTGTTTCAACTCTTCCACATTGGTAAAACATTTCCCTTTGAGGCCTTTTTTTGTCCAGGGAAACAAAAAAAAGTCACTCAAGGTGAGATCGGATGAATAGGGAGGGTGGGGCATGGGGTTCATGTCAGTTTTTTGGTCAAAAACTGCTGAACACTCAGCGTAGTGTGGGCAGGTACATTCATAAATCACACATCATGAAATGGGCAAGTGCGCTGAGTCTTAAAAAAAATTCACTGAAGCTGAATGCAGCCTCTCACAACAACACCAGCTGGTACACTGCTACAGATGGGTTCCTAGAACACTCAACTAGCAGCAGGGAGCCAGTATTGCAAGGGGTCCACTTGCCAAGAGATAATCCCATTTTTTTTTGTTTTTTGGTCCCCCCATGTACACTTGTACTTTTCAGTTATGTTTGATATAATTTCTATTACTTAAGTCATTATGTGTTTTCTTTTACTTGCAATTGAAATATACTAAAGTGACCCAGAAGGTTGTCATGGGCTGTATTTGCTCGTATGTTTTCTCTGAACTCTTACTACTCCTTGACTATGTTCACCTTTGACTTTGTCCTCACCCTGAGCTGGTCATTTCCCATCTCCTAGCTAGGTAATCCAAAGTTAGCTGAAGATTTTTATTTTAATTCTCATCAAATGTGATTTTTCTTATAAGTATTTTTTTAAATGACTCAAGAATAGGCCAAGCATTACATGCTATTAAAAATAAATGAGATTTAATTCAATTAAAATATTAACTCCAGCTGTCCTTCCTTCTCCATCCTGTTCTTCATAATAACAAAGTTTAAAATGTGTTTAATTGTATAAAAGTTTCCCCCCTAATTTACATAAGATTTCTTCTTTCCAATTAATGTACTAGTTATTTTTATGGCCGCTCTAGCATCTTTAAACTAAATTATCTAGTTAATTGCTTCTAGTTTCTCCTGATTTCTATATAAAGACTGTTGTCCTTTTGGCCTATGACTTTTAATTCAGTTACACAATAAAAAATGAAATTCAACCACAAGAGCTTTTCAGTTTTTCCTGGCTCAATTAGTTTCTCATTAACTTTGCTTTTGTTCTCCCTCTCACCCTTGCTCTATATTATAGATAATGTTTCTATGATAAAATGTCCCCATCATGACTTATTGATGTTTTATGGTAGTTGAAAGATTTATTAAACACAATTTAAGGACATTTAACCTTAGCCTACAACACCAAAATCACTAACAAACTATCCTGGACATTCAGCGTCACCCAGTGACCAAAAACAAAAACCAGTGACCCGGCGACAGTTGCTGATGGTAGGTAAGGGCTGCTTGGCCAGGGAGGCCCAGGTGGGAGCCCACACTGAGCGGGTGCTCTAAGCTTTGGGACCTGGGCCCAAAGCTGCATCAGCCCAGAGGAAGAGTTCGTTCTCTCTCTCTGCTTCCAAATGGCAACCCAACACCAGCAGGAGGAGGGAGCAGTGATGGCCAACAGAAACGAGAAGAGGCCCACGGCTGGGGAAGGCCTAAGGCACACCTTTGTGCCTCTCTCCACTCTAACCTTAGGAGCCCCATTCCACACCAAATCAAACACGTGAAATTACATTCAGACACAATAGTGAACATGATTTCAGACTGTAAACAACTGAAAACAGTTGTAATGGTTAACTTACTGCTCTAAGTAGTTCACTGAACTCACAACCAGCTATCATTTCCAGGTAGTCTTGTACCTCTGGGAACTCCTGTGAAGATCTAACCTTCAAATTGTTTTTAAATATCCTAGACTTGACAATTTAATAATTAAAGAGGGTTAAAATGAAGTCATATTTTAAAGACACTTAAACAATTATTTCAATTCTGTTATGTTTAAATTTTGGAGCCAATACATTTCCTTGTCAGACTTCAGGTAGTATTAAAGGCCTCCTTTTGGGGCCCTCCCAGACCCTAAGTATTGAAACCTTAGTGCCTAAAAGCTAGAATGGCTGTAAAGGGCTGGTACTGCTACTGAGCCAAGAAGACATGAGCTGTTTCCATGTCTTCTCCACCGGAGCTCTCCACCCAGGGTGCCCCACCAGCAACTTTAAATAACAGTGACTTGCCCTGACTGTTCAGGTGAGAGTCCTCTCAGCTTATACTTCCTGCTATTCTTGCCATCATAGACACCAAGAACATGAAGGGCAATTCTAAAATGCTAACTAAACTGTATTTCAACAATTCTCCCTTTCAAGCTTGTCTCCACCATAAGACTTTTCCTTTCTTTAGAATGTACCTGACAGTACTATGTCGTGATCATTTGAAGTCCCTTTTTATTATATCCTATGAGGAAGTCACTGCAGTAAATACACAGCATTTTTACCCGTTTAATAATCCACATGAAAGAGATGAGAAACCATCACAGATTAAAAAAAATGGACCTTGTTAAATGATTCATACCTTTCTTTGTTTGGTTTAATATTGATGTCGCCAATGATATGGATATCTGCAAATTTTATCCTAAATTTGCTCAGAAGGGAGGCCATTCTGAAAATATAAGGAGAAAAAAAACCTGTGTCATTCCATATTTAGCTACATTTCACAGAGTTTTGTGTTTAAGATATCCAAAGCAATCATGTCTTATTTCCACTTAGCTTTCAGACAGTCTTTTGTTACTGTTTGATTTTCATTATTGTACTTGATAGATATATTAAGTGTGGATCAAACTATTCCACTGAAGCCAAAAAAAAAAAAAAAAAAAACCCTGCAGGTACAGACATTGGAAATAGCAAACCCAGCTTTGCATTATGTTTCAGAGAAAATAATGTAGAGCTGTCAAAATGTCTTTATCATTTGAAAAAAGAACAAGTTTTAATACTTACCAACTACTATTTTGCTGATAATTTTTAGAGGTTACTGTCAAAATACTCACAAACTAGTAATTATATTGTGGACTCTGAGAAAGAAGATACCTTCTGAGAAGGACTCCTGGTGGCTAACTGGATTCAAATTTAAAATGAAAGCCCAGCAGCTGTTTCTAAATAGGGGCCTCGCACACAAACTGCACTTGTGGGAGAAGCCTGCACTGCACCTCCTGCCTCCTGCGCTGAACTGCCTGTCTGCACTGTGTTCCTGCCATCTGAGCCTGCTCTTATAAAGAAAGTCTTGGAATTCGATTTCAACCAATAGGACCGAGGCTTTCTCAGTCCAATCAGAGTTGCACAGCCATAGCCACATCAGCATCTTCTTTGACCAGAGTAACTCCATTCTGGCCAATGAAGACAGTGCTTTTTGGACCAATCAAACTGTGACTATTTGGAGTCCTCATTTGCATGAGGACAGACTAGTCAGGGACCAGGGGTTGGGACTTCTCTCTATAAAGCACTCTCCTCTCTGGCTTGGAGAGTACACTCTCCCTTTCCACCAAAGACAGAGACTACCTTTTCCCAACTGGAGCTGAAGAAGTCTCACTGGAGCAAGGGAGGGCAGAGCAGGATGAGTGACTGGCACAGAACAGCCCAGCGCAGGTGGAGCAGACTGGAGCAGAGCAGAGCCACCTTGCCCCAGGGTCACCTTACAGCCATGCTGTTCCACAGCTGTGCTGCTTCATAATTGAGCTGTGACACTGCTGAACTGTTTCACAGCTGTGCTGCTCTCACAGGTGTGCACTATCACAATTGAGTTGTTTGGACTGATTAAAGTTTCCTTCTTCAGTACCCCCCAAGCTGGTGCTCCATTGATGCCAATGACCATTGGTTGACAATATATTATTATATATTGGAGGTTTTCTTCCCCTGGCAACTGAAAATTTTCATACAATTTCAAAGTTACAAAAAGATTGCAGGGATAGTGCACAGAAATCAATTTTATGTTCTGCCCTTTTTGATTTATCATTCTCACTTTATATGTTTACATCTATCTACACCTCTCTCCTTTTTTTCTTTGCTTGCTTTCTTGCTTTCTCATTATCTGCCCACCTACCTACCAAAGACAGTCTCTTATACAGAGTATGATTTTTGAAATCAGGGAATTTAGCATTGATACCATGCTGTCGTCTAATTCACTAACCATTTTCACCTTTTGTCAGTTGTCCCAATAAGACCCTAGAGGCTTTAAGAAAATGTAACTGTTATAGACATCATGTTTGTTTTCATTTTAATATGACCCTCTTTGAGAGAAATTAAATACATGATACCTCGTAAGAAGGGAGGAAAATAGTTAAAAACATCATTGAATAAGAGCCCATTGCTACTTTGTGGTTTCTGGAAGTAGATTCCAGAAAGGGCTCAGGACTTAGACATGTCACAAAGGCCTGGAAGCTGCTGAAGGTCCTTCAGAGTTCCTGCAGGACTCTGGTTGCACCACAGTCTTGCTCCATAGGCCTGTTGTTCTCACAACTACACATCAGCTCTTCATGGGTTAGTGCATAAAGATACAGACTTATACTGTGAGGCTTTCTTTGTGTTTATTTCCTAATTAGAAAGGTTCTCAACAGTCATGCATTTAAACTCTTCCACACTACAAATGAGAAGGTGGGGACCCAGAGGGTGCAGTGATTGCAGAGTCCGGCAGCTGGGTGGCAGCGGGGCCAGGACTAGGACCAGGGGCAGCCTCTCAGTTCTCTGTTAAGTGAGCCGTGCTGCAGTGCCTGCTGGGAATGACCGTGTGTGGGCCTCCCAGGAGGAGCTGTTGGACACAAATGCCGTCAGGCTCTTCCTTTCTGGGATTCACTTACTAGTCAGAACACAATAATCTGTATACAAGATAATGACACTTTCATTCAAGACAAGATGAGTTTTCTGTGCCAAACTCCTTTTTGAAAGTGTTTGTGGCAGAGGATGGAAGGACAGTGATTAGAAAACTTACACAGGTAATTTATGGACTAGAACACCAAGTAACTATGAAGCGTATCATGGTGGGTTTTCTTTAAATCTGTTGTACCTCAAAGTCACTTAAAGTTCTTATAATTAAAACATTAGAGCAACAAACATCAAAATGTGCTAACACAAGTGATAAGTTGCTTACGCAATTTTTTCTTCTTCGATGCGGTTAACCTTCCCTCCGACATAGATTCTTAATTTACAGTCTTTCCATTTCTTCCTGAGAGTCAAGATATAGGGGATAAGGAGTGTTAACCCTGAAAAAAAGTAAATTGTGACAGAAAAAATGAGTATATCTTACTGAGAGGATGAATGGCTTTACATCTTTTTCCATCCCCACATTCACAGCTCCTAAATAATGTAAAGTCTTCGGAGAGCACAGAAGTGTTATTCTTTAACCGCTGTCTTCTTCACGCACCTTCCCATGCTGTTTGTTAAATTTATCAACACGGAAATTCCGCTCCCTAGAGTATACTCCAGAAAATTTTACCTCCATCATCAAACAGCCACCAAACATCAATTGTGCCTTTTCCTTGCTTCTTTTTAAATTGGGTGCTGGCTTCTACCAGTTTCTGGTTGAACTCCCCCACGTGCATAGACTGGATTGTGTTAATGCTGCTGTCTGCAATGAAAGAGATAGTAGTATATCCATTTGTCTTGTGAGGAAAGAGACAAAATAATTTTCCAATAGGTCTATTTAGGAAAATAGAGGGAGGGTCACGAATTAAGAGTTTTTTTTACTGATAGGTAAATAGTGAACTCTGTTCTCTGAAAAGGGGAGATAAATGTTGAACACATGGTAATTTATACCATCTTCAGTAGTTTAAAAATTTTTTAAAATCTTTACCCCAGAATATGTTCCAGAGAGAGGAAAGGAAGAGAGAGAGAGACATCCGTGTGAGAGAGAAACATTGACTGGTTGTCTCCCATAAGCACCCTGACCAGGCATGGAACCCATCCTAGGCATGTGCCTTGACCTGGAATCGAACCTGCAACCTTTTGATGTATGGGATGATGTTCTAAGTGAGTGAGCAACCCGGCCAGGGCTGAAAATTTTAGATATTGGTTTTATGGATTATTTTCAGAATAGATCTTTTTCCATTCCCACATTCACAGCTCCTAAATAATGTAAAGTCTTTGGGGAACACAGAAATGTTATTCTTTAACTGCTATCAGTTACTGGTCTCAGAGTGAAATCATTACTTAGACATGTAACAACGTTAAATTAACTAGAAAAAAACCCTGAGTTTTACAAATTTCAGATATAACTCAGTTTAATCATATTTTCAGATGTGCTTGAAAGTAGAACACATGGTGATCAGTTTTCTGGAAAGAAGTAATTGAATCAGTAGTATTCCTTCATTAGACAGTTCACGGTGTGAATTCCATGAATGCAAATCGGGCAGGAGGCCAGGGATGATGTGCATGACTGTGTGCGACCCTTCGATCCTAACGCCAGCCTGTTTAAGGAATCTTGTGAAGCTAAAATAAAGCCATTCGAGCAATTTCAGTTTCTGTGAATGAGATGAAAAACCCAAGAAATAAGGAAAGACAATTTTTGTTTTTACTTGAGCTATAATTAAGGGTGCACATGAAATACTTGAAACTTTTTTCAATTTCCAATCTAACATGGACACAATGGAAGTGTTCTGGGGAACTAGGCCAGTGTTTGAACTGGACCCTTGTTTCTATTTGCCAGTAAGGGTTTTTTTGCTACACTGTGTATATTATTTCTTATTTCCATGTCTTTCAAAGTTGTGACTTTATTGCTTATTTCAAAGAGGTGGTGTCACTGTAGTGCTTGGAGGAGAGCTGACAGCCAGCAGAGCTTCCTCTCTGATCTAAGAGGTTCTAAAGACGCTTTGTTCTGTCTTTTGCTGTTTTCCTGTTTTGGGCCTCCCCGTTCTGAAGCAATTATCTTATATTGTTTTTATCTCCCCAGGACTGCTGAGGGAGAAAGCAAATGCATTTACAAAATGGACCAAACCCTGCCCCCACTTACACGCACATCAAAGCCTCCAGAGGACTCAGAGCATGAGTACGTGGAGGCAGAGCTGGTCTTGATCTAGAGCTCAAAAGAGCTGCTAACCAGCAGAAGCCCAGAGCAGTGCAGGGGCCTGCATTAGAGCTGTGTCTGAAATTTTAGGTGCTGGGTATAACACACAACCTTACTTTGCTTTTCCAAACAATGAGACGTGTTGAGTTTCAGAGCAGTACATTTTTGCCAAAAGTATTGTGATGCAGAAACAGGCTTCTGGAATAAATAACAAGTCCCCCTCATTAATAAGGACATGAATGCTGCCTTCTTCACCATCAGCTAAAGAATGGTCAAAACAGTATTGGGCTATGGCTTCTAAATTTTTCATTGCTTTTCCAGACTGTGCTACTGAATAGAGCAGATTCAATGGATAGTTAACTCTTCTCATGAATTAACCAAAGAGTTGGAAAGAAATAAAGATAACAGTTAGCATCCAGATGGTGAGATTCTAATATTTACAGCCTTAAAGTCCTGATAATACCACCAACATTAGATTTACACATTGTTTCCCTAGGAAATGACATTTTAAGGGTGACAAAAAGACTTGGCTTTCTTAACTGCCCATGCAATATTGCAGGTACCTAAGGGAATCTCTGGTATTTGAAGGGGTATATAAAGATATATATATATATTTTATGTGTATATGTAAATTTCACCCTTGGGTTACAGTAGAAAAATAAGGAAAGAAAACCAAACCTCTGCCAGGGTAGGAGACAGCTTCTTCAAAAAGTTGGATTCTGTCAGCCTAGTGAAGAAGGCTGCTAAATCTCAGTTTGGATCTTGCTATTTGACTTCAAGACCCTCCTATGGAACGATCTTTTGCGGGCTGCACACCAGTAAATGACTCCAGTAACTAGGATTATTAGTTGTCTGACAGAAATAAATATTAACATTCTAACTTTCTACCAGCAGAGGTCGCTGTGGACCTCATTAAACTCAAAACTGCAGTGTTTCTGGAAAGAGCAGCTTTCAAAAAAACAAAAACACCCCCCCCCCCGCAAATGTTTGAATCAACTGTTTATGAAATTTATAGCAAGATTTTTCATTTCCAGTCCTCTGTTCCTGGATGTATACCTAATATTTAGATATAAGTGTACTACTCAGCCACTTACCTTTTTTAGAAGGTGCCTTAGTAATGTTCAACTTGCCAGCTTTTTTAAACAAGCCTCGGATGCCGCCACTTCCTTCCTCACTGTCATTGTCTTTGATAGTGGCTTCCAAAGCCAGCCTCTCCTGTTCTAATTTCTCTAACTCATCTGAAGAGAGAAGACAAAGTCACTTACTAAACTCAGAGAAGCAAAGTTTTTAGGAACACTCATAAACTATTTTAATATCAAAATGGCATATCGGCAATAAAATGATTATCATAATATGATTTTTCCTGAATGATTATTAAAAAGTAATGTAATGCCAGTAAATGATATTAAGAAAGTAATAATTACCTAAAAATAGCTCTATGTGTTAATTATAATATATGAAAGTTACTATGTTTTTATTTTTATTACTTATGTCATCTTTATTCACTTCATGCAAAAACCAAACAGCCAGATCCACGGTACACAAGATCTTATATTATATACTGAAAGCCGCTGATTCTCTGACCTGAGCCACCGAGTCAGGTATTTTCCAGGGGGAAGTGACTGAACTACAGAAGTATGCTGGGTGCAGAGCAGGCACAACAATGCCTCCTGAATTGAAACGTAAGATTAGAGAACAGGAATTAAGGAAAGGTAACCAAATCTCATAGTAAACTTTATGGGCTCTGAATACAAATGACGGCGACAAATGTCCACCCCCAGTTCTTTCCGATAAACAAAATACTTTCTGGAGCAAGTGACCAAAGTGAAAGCAACTGAAGCTAAGATGTTTGCATGCTTGTCTGGGCTCAGATTCCTAAAAAGGGTCTCATGACACTCGAGTCTGGAATAACAGGCTGTGCAGAATTTCCTGTCCATGGTCAGACCCACTATCCAAACTTTGACATTGTGTCTGGCTGCCTTTTATCTTTTGGGGATTCTGATTGTGATGAAAAACTCCTAGATGCTGTGTGATGTGTTACAGCCTTCTCCAACCTTACTTGCACTGGAGCAGGGTAAATAAAGACTTTGAGAGCAGTTGGAGGACAGTGCTGAAGAGTGGTGGGCATTCCCACTTCCAGTGAGCACGGTGGCCCTCTGGTCAGATCCCCTCATTTCTTGTCCGCTGAGAACAGAGCCTTAGAAAATGAGCAGTGTTCTGAGGCAGAAAGTAGAAAACCTAGATTCAATGTTACAAAACACTGGTAAGGCTTCTGCAAATGTCAGCCCTCGGAGCCTGTTGCCTCATCTATCTGGGAAGCGAAGCTATACAAACTCTAGATTTATCAATTATGCACTAACTAAATCTGTCAGGACAGTCACATCCCTAGACAGTGCTGCTATTCAGCCATACAGAATCGTCTGGCCCCTTTCCAGGTCTTAGCAATTAATCTTTTACCAGTGGCATGAGATGTAAGGTCAAATCAGCCATGTGATTTCCCCAAAGCTTCAAAGGTTCTCAAGATCAGCAGCTATAGAAAATCTGAGAAATTAGACTGATGGTATTAAAGTGCAGAAAGGAGTTTCTTACCCCTGACTTTTGAAAGGTGAACACAAGCTGCATTGCACTGGGGATTGTGACCGATTATAGTTCTGCTTCTGGCTTTATGTGACATTAAGCAAGTCATTGACTTTCTCTATGCCTCTGATTTCCTATCTGTGAAATGGAAAACTGTAATGCTTCCCCCTTGTCCTAGCACTGCAAAAATAGTAAACGACAGTCCTTGTGCGGTGCTTTGGAGCTCCTTAAAGAGCAAATCAACCAGTGCATTCTATAGGCAGTGTATTCATGCAACTCCTGGAAATGGGCTTAGTCATGCAAAGCAAATTGAGTATTTTGGAAAGCCTGGGAGTTATTTTAACAGTTACTATTTATTATACACTCTCCAGGTGCTGGGAATGTGTGCATCTTATTCCTTAGTAAACAACTCTGACATAGTTACTGTGATAATCCTCATTTTGTGGATGAAGAAACTGAGGCTCAGAAAGGTGACTAACCTGTCTGATGTCTGATATCACCCAGCAAGTAAAAGGATTCAACTATAAAGAGGTTTGCCTGATTCCAAATCCCGCATGCTTCCAACATGGAAGACCTTTTGCTTTTGGCCGATTGCTGTTATGTCAGAGTTGTCTTATTAACCTCCAGCTCTTCATCATCAGAGGAACACACTCTCAGCCATGTGGGATAATGCCAAGTTAATTTTCCCAAACTATAGCCCCTCAAACATATCATTGTAAAGGGAGGGACCCTAAAGATTCAGGTACTTATATCAGGCTGCCCAGAGTAGCAACATTAGCATCATTCTGGCCCTGGGTGATGGTTCCCCAGGTATTATTATCCACATTTTGGGGTGCTGCAGAGGGCAGCTGTAGAGTAACAGCTTTTTGCAGGCATCTGGAAGGTGAATATTTGGGAATTTCTTTGGGAGCAACTGTAAGGACAGGTGGGGAGGAGGTTCCTTTGCTTTCCTTTTTTGGCTGGCTCCAGCACACCCTGTGATTGGCCAGTTAGTTGCCATGTTCTTTGTCCTCTAGTTTGGACAAAGGAGAACAGAAGATAAATCCTCCTTTGTAACAGAGTCAGCTGGCTGAGTGCACTGGGAGCTGCTCCAACAGTCTGCTCGAAGGTGGGTACACAGCCTGTGCTGGACAGTGTGAACTGCAAACTCCCAGGCCTGAGAGACAAAGCCAGACTTTGCCTGAATGAGTCAGTTTCCACAGTTCCCTCAAAGATGACAGAGACAGAGGCTATCCTAAAGGCTCAAATCTGCTTGCTTGGCCATCTGGAATTTTCAGATCCACACAGTGGTGTGATCCTTGGCACAGTGATTTCGCAAGTTCTTATTAGAGTTAATTCTTAATTATTCACATTGTAGGTGATCTAAGGTCTCCTTCTGCGTACTCCCTCCTCTCTCATTTCAGCACCAAGTAGAAGGGACGTTTTGACGCTCTCTTCTGAATTATCTATCTGGTATACTGCTTGCCTATGTTTGCATAAGAAATCAAGAGCAGACTCTGTCAAACATTTCTTTCAACAGGAGGGGGCCAGCTGATCATTAGGCACAGGCAGATGAGCCAGGTAGAATGAATGGAGAAACATAAACTGATTTCCACAGGGCTGACAATAAAAATGACTCACTTCATCACTGCTACCATCACTATCAAACTACTTTTGTGACCTTTGGTGTCTGCAAAGCCTTTCCACGTGGTATCTAATTTGATCCCAATGCCAACACTGGGATGCAGGCAGAGCTGGTAATAGTCTCCCCATTTTAATGTAAAGGAAACTTGGGTTCAGACAGTTCGAGTGATTTGCCCAGGGTGGCACAGCCGGTGGCCCAAGCCCTCTGCTTCCAGCTCTGGTGCTTGCCACTCTACCATTGTTCTTCGGTGACATGCTCTGACTGCCAGCATCTGCCAGTTGGAGGAACATCCAATCTGCATTTTTTGAAGCACCCCCCACTAAATTTCCCAATCGTAGAAAGTCACATAATGCTCTGCATTTCTACAATACTCTGCTTCAGCCTTGTCACTGAGGGACACGGAGCAGTTGGAAGATGCACGCCTATTCCCCCCCACTAGATGGCAAACTGCTGAAGGGCAGCGTGGGTTCTATTTTATCACCACCATTTACTGCGACTTTATTTTGTGCCAAGCACAGTCACACCTTGGCACTCGTCGGCTTCGGATCTTGTCAAACCCTGTACTCATGGCATTTGGATGAGAAAAAGTTTTATCATTCGGCACTTGCCCGGGACTTGTTGCACGAGCTGGAACTGGCATGAGTCACAGCACCACCCCGAGAGGAAATGCTTCATCTCTGGATGGTCCCGAGACGGGTTTGACAGTGTCGAACACATCGCAGCCATCATATCTTTTAGTGCAAAACAGTACATCTATATGGCAGGCACTGTAATTATTCCAATGTGAAAATTTGCAGTGAAACACGGAGGGTAAATAATTTGACTAAGGTCGCACAGCCAAAAAGTGTCAAGCTGGGGTTTCAGCCCAGGCTTTTCAGAGCCCTATGTTTAGACTCCACATTCTCCCTCTCTCAGTTTCTTCGTTTTCCGCACACCTCTCTGCTAGTACCACGATAACAAGCACCCAAGAACAGTGTGCTGAAATAAAAGAACAGGTCAGCCCTGTTAGTACAGCTCAAAACACTTGAAAGTATTTCCTCTCTAAAGGGAGAAAAATAAGTGGAGATTTGTCAGGAATGAGGTGAGTAATGTGTGTGTGGGAGGTGGGTACAAAAGACAGTGTTTGAAAAAAGTGGAGTTAATGCTGTGCACAGAGGGATAAAAGGAGGTACTAATGCGCTCGTGGTGTAGACTAGGCTGCAAGGGACCAAAGGTAGGACAGGTGGGATTAGTCAGAAGAATGAGGGGCAAGGACAGGGGTCCTTTCCGTGGAAAGGGCTACCGCCTATGCATCAGGTGGGACTTTTAATCTTCCATGTTAGATAACTCCATACTCCATCATAATTTGCAAAGCCACAATACTAGAGAGAGAGTAAAATCCTGCCATTCTCTCAATCTAAGATTAGGAGAATCCCTAATGTTGGATAAAAAAGCTTAGGCTTTAGGTTCTCTCTGTTGAGTGAGTTTATAACCAATTCTTCATACATAACCCCAAACAGTTCTTACAGTAAAAACCATGAATCCTGAGCTGTATCTTCATAAAAATGCCAAACCACTTGAATAGTAGTTATTCTATTTTCATGTGCTTTATAAGTTGATTGTATGGTAACCAGCTAGAGTGACCATATTTTGAAATTCAGTTTAGTGCTAATATTGCCTCAAATGTTCTATCCTCAGTCCTTTTTTAAAAAGATATCTTCTAGAAATAGGAGTCTGCACATCACAGTTCACTCCGAATTTTCAGGAAAGAGAGCAGTCAATGATCTCACAGCACCAGGGAGAACAGGGAAACCCCCTGAGGAACTGCATCCCCTCCCACTTCGCAGCATCCTTCTTCTTTATCAATTATTAAATCATGCTTCTTCCTTTGGTCAATCAACTCAAAGCTGTAAATGCTCACATGAATCAACGTGCCATAGCTCCAGCAAAGTCTAGTAGAACCAAAGGCAGGAAGCAATCCTGCAGTGGCCACCGCCCAATGAAGTAGTTATTCACTGCACTGCCATCTGTCTCTATTTCGCTAAGCCACTTCCTCAGACACAGCAGAATCCCTGTGCTCTGAGATGCTCATAAATCGTGCAGTTCTTACGTGGAATACTTGATTACAATTATTGCAAATCACAAGTCATCACTTGATTTCTTACCAGAGTAATCTGGACGCTCTATTGAAGTTGGCAAACTTGCTAGACACCCCTGGGAAGTGAACAACATGAAATACTGAGGCTTTTGTGTTGTTGGGCAATAAATTAATTTATTAAGAGACACTATCAGCCACCAGTATTGAATGAGTTGCTGTAGAGTACAAATTAGAATCTTATGAGTATCGATCTTATTTATACAAAAAGTTATTCTCTTCACATAAGCCTGTGGCACAAAATAGAAATAATTGTCATTAGCTACCAAATTACCTATAAAGTTGATTTCTATTCACTGCTTTATTAACTACAGTATATGGGCACTCTGAATTGCTAATATTTCCTTTAAATTATAATCTGTGATGACACCTTGGTGCCTGTGTTGGAAAAGCTATGATGATAATCATTAGCATAGTGTAATGCAATACTTAAGATTTATCAGGCTCTTATT
The DNA here is from genome assembly GCA_004024845.1 of Tonatia bakeri. NCBI lineage: Eukaryota > Metazoa > Chordata > Mammalia > Chiroptera > Phyllostomidae > Tonatia > Tonatia bakeri. The sequence goes on along the minus strand of PVIA01001459.1, from coordinate 225,034 downwards.
AAGCCTTATATTACAGTATAATATAATGAAACACAAGCTTATTTCTTCCAATTCAAAATCTAATATGAGGGTTGTGCCATAAATTAAATAAACTTCAAAACAATGCATGGAAATTCAGTGTAAAGTTAATTTCTATCATTATGCTGTTGTTTTTCTGCATGTTCTTCATGTATTTGTGTAATATTGTTTTTTTAAGCCTAGATAATTGGTCCTTATAATTATTTTATTAGCATCCAACTATACTTTCCCTTTCTTGACTAAGAAGCAGAAATATTTCAAACATCAAAGTTGATATAAATCAAATACATCCCTTGGGAAATTAAAAGGGGATGCAGTTCACTGCGAGGATTCCTCAGAAATACTACATGCAAAATGAGCTTCTGTGTTGCTTTATATAGCTAAATTGGTGATGCCTTTTGGTGGATGGAGTAGTCGGGGTGGGAGCAATATTTTTCAGCTGTATCACATCTTTCAGCTTGAAGAGATCAACATAACATACAAAGCAAAGATGTAATCTAAACACAATTGCATGTTGTATTCTCATTGTTTAGGGAAAAACATTACAGCACAAAAGGCAGACAAAATTAAAGTAAAATATAGAAATTTAGCAACAGAGCAGATCTCTTAATATTAGGTTCTTATAATTGTCCTCGACGTCATGTCTGTCCTGTCACAGACAGGCAGCCCCTGTGCTGGGTTTTGAAGAAGCAGGTGGAAACAGCCTTGTTCCATTCCCATATCTCAGATTTTACCACGGTCTCTCATTATGTACGTCATTGTCTTCTCTAGCTTTCCTTTGTAAAAAGTAGAATAGTACTTCAAATAGACATGTGTTTGAATCTCAGCTCTACCAACTACTGGACTTGTGAATCTTGCGTAAGCCTCAATTTCATTAGTTAGAAAACGGCGTTAATGATCGCACTTTTCTCAGAGGGTAGTGGGATGATAGACGTTGTCATATATGTGAACACAAGACATAATACATGACACATGGTAAGTACTCAAAATGTTCACTATTGTTTCTACTAGTGTATTAAGTTCAGTTAGGAAGGAATATATAAATTAATCATGAATACCGAGGGCATTAGTATAGTTGGTCTCTAAATGTATTGTAAAAGGTTCATAAAAACAAAAAGGGGGCATAACAGTGGGAGATTGAAGATACCAAAGATAACCTTCATGCTACAATATTGCACAGGATGGACTCTATTCTCAATTCTTTTAAAGCTCTTTGTACATAATCAGATCGTTGTTCTCTGCCCTATACACACCCTTGATCTCTAGTCTCCTCTTCCTTCTTCTCCTCCCTCACAACACACTAGAATGGCTGTATCAGAGGACTCACCTACTCCACTCATGTTTCCTCCTGTGGTGGTGGAGACAGTCATGAAATGGCCAACTAGAATCTGGACCCATCAGGTGCCAGCACCCTCAAATCCCTTGGAGGCTTTTCCCCTCTGTTGGGCCTACCCAGCAAAATCCTGATCCTCCTGCACCCTGGAGGCCACATGCTGCTGGAGAGTAACTGGACAATGAGAGAGAAATTGCTCCGACTTCAAAAAAAATTGAGACTAATGTGCACAATCCTCCTCAATTCATCACTCCACTCTCACAAAACCACATACTTCATGAAGCATTTTTCTTCTGTTTCAGGTTAACTCTTCCATTCACACCTTTCTCCTAATCCCTCCTGTTCCTCCAGGATCTTATTCCAAAGTCATTCCCCCCCACCCCACCCCTACACTTTTTTTTTAACTTTCATCTTCAGCCTCTTCCACTCCGTTGGGCCCATTTTCTCAGTCTAAAACCATGGCTCTGTCTTCCATTCTAAGTCTATAGGTCTCCCTGCAGTAAACCTCCTCAACATCTAAATGTCTCAGAATGGCTGGCCACACCCACATTCTCTGCTTCATCACCTCCTATTCTCTCCTCAACCCACTGCAATCTGCCTTCTGTGGACACATGTCGACAGGAATCACTCTCACTAAGATTATCTGTGTTGTGTTGATTACATTTTATTCACCAGTCTTTCTGGTGTATTTGACAGTGTTAATGATTTGTCTCATTTTGAGCACTCTGCTGCCATGAGACCGTGGATGTCTGGTTCACTGCTTCTCTGATCATTCCTTTCCTGCTCCTTCTATGGGGCCCCTTTTCTGTGCCTTATGGCTCTTGACTGCACACACTCTTTTGGCTATATTTTCCAATGTCATAGTTTTAACTTTCACCTTCACTATGATGTCTCCTGTATTAATTTGGTAGGGCTGCCATAACACGTACCACTGACTCAGTGGCTTAAACAACATAAATTTATTTCCTACAGTTCTAGAGACCACAAGTCCAAGATCAAGGTGGTGGCAGGCTTGGTTCCCTTCTGGTGTCTCTCTCCTTGACTTATAGATAGCCGTCATCTCCCTTTCCTCTATGTTTGTCTGTGTCCTAATCTCTTTTTATAAGGACATCAGTCCTATTGGATTATGACCCACCCTAATAATCTTATTTTTACCTTACTTCTTTAAAGATCCTATCTCTGCATATAGTCAGATCTGAGGTTAGGCCTTCCACATATGAATTCTTGGGCAATCCAGTATGGCCCATAATATCTCCTAAATCTACATCTTCAGCTCATGACTCTTCTTTAAGATCAGGACTGTCTTACTGCCTATTGGACATTTCCAATAGAATTACCCATAGGAGATTATTTAAAACTGAACCAGGCATTCCTTCACTAAACCTACTCCTCTCGTGTGTCCCATTCCATTGGTAGAACCACAAGGAATCTTTTTTCACTTCTCCCTCTCTCATGTCCTATCCATCCAACCAACCCCCAAATACTTCTCTTTGCACCTCCGAAGTACTCCTGTCCTTCTCTCTCTATCCATAACTCTAGTTTAGGCTGTCACCTTCTCTAGCTTTGATTAAATAAAAATCTTTTTTGATTTGTCTCTCTGTTTCCATTCATGGTCCTTATTGAGTTCATGCCAGTATAATTGAAAGAGTATAAGATTTAAAACCTAAATTTGACATTACTCTTTCACTTAAATCTCAATAGTTTCTCATTGCTTATGGAGTATGAGCCATGTTTTTTAATATGGCAAATGAGGTCTTTTAAAATCAGGACCTTATATCAGCAGCCTCATATTTCCTATTGTCTACTTCAACTTTTCACTTAACTAACACTAATCTGCGTTTGGTGGCCCATACGTTGCATTCCTCCATCTTGCCATGTCGTCACACCTTTGCTAATGCTTTTCTCTTTGCCAGAAATGCTAGTCCTAAACTCAGTTTTTTCTTCCCCAACATTGCCTAGTGAACTCCTACTCAACCACTAGATCTCAAAACCAAGGTAATTTCTTCCAGGAAGCCTTCTTGGAGTTAGATGCCTCTTCTCTCTTCCCCACGATGCCCTATTAATATACCCATCATCACACTAATCATATACTCATTTCCATTACGAGGCTGTGAGTCTATTGGGGACAGAGGCAGACTCTCACCAGTCTTCGTACTCGGCACTGATGCCTATATCATGGCTTCTACATAAGATGCACCCCCAGAATCCTTTGCTTCAGTGCCGTGTCATCAGTGGACTCTATTGTGAAGTTAAGTAAAATTAAGCCATGGATCATTAACTTGTTCTAATATCGCAGCGACTTTTTAGATGTGTTCTTTATTTTATACACTAGAGGATATGTTTAAGACTAAACAAGTACAATTGACCCTTGAACTGTGTGGGTCAATTGAACTGTGAGGTTCAGTTGAACTGTGGTCCACTGAACTGTGCAGGTCAATTAAAAAAAGTTCTGTATACGTGGACCCGCTATCCTGTAGAGGGAAAGAGCGGAGTCACTAATCGAATTAGTGTGCTCGCCTTGGACTTCAATTAGTGATTCCTAGCATGAGGCTTTCAGGTTCATTTCCACGTTAGTTGTAAAGTAGATCATAGACTCTTAAAAACAAAATACATGGCTTTTCAAGGAAAGAATTAATCTTCATTTTCTGAAGCGTCTTCTAGTTTAATTTACCAAAGGTGTTTATTTTCAGTGATGCTGGCTTTGTGGTTTTGTGATGAGAAGAATAATTGATGACAGCTATGGATTATTCTATATTTCTGGTTAGCGGGACAAAGGCCACTTGTACTAGCAATGGGGAGAACACTGGGAAGTGTACCAACCTCAAGTCAGTACAAGAACGTCAGCTCTGTTTGTTGTTAGAGGGTTTTGTCTGTATTGTGCATTGCTCTATCCCCAGCACCTAGTACTCTGTGCCAGCCTTGGAGCAGGGGCTCAATAAATGTTTGTTGATTGAATAAGGAAAGCACATACCTTGTACCTGAAGAACCTGAGAGATGTCAAACCCTTGGCTGATTCTGACTATGACCACACCGATCTCAAAATCAAACGCATCACTGAAAGTGGAAGCAAAGTGGTTAGTGATTTAAATGACTCTTTAATCCTCAAGCTTTGGACAAATATTGAACTTGCTTCTAGGATTTTAATGTAATTAAACTAAGAACATTTACTTTAGAATACTACCAAGAGCTTATAACTTTCTGTTTTAGCTTGTTCTCCTTTTATACCTTTTTTAAAAAAAGATTTTATTTATTTATATTTAGAGAGAGGGGAGGGGAAGGAGAAAGAGAGAGAGAAACATCAATGTGTGGTTGCCTATCACATGCCTCCAGCTGGGGACCTGGTCTGCAACCCAGGCATGTGCCCTGACTGGGAATTGAACCAGTGACCCTTTGGTTCACAGGCCAGTGCTCAATCCACTGAGCTACACTAGCCAGGGTTCCTTTTATGCCTTTTAAAAAATGTATTCTGGGTAAAGGTAACTAACTTTTTACTCTGGAACCAATTTATTCTAATATACTATCAACTAGAATTCTGTTTAAGAGCTTGTAACATACTTTTAAAAAATTGATTCTTTTCTGATGTAAGCAAAATAATTACTGAAATATTTAAAACAGAAACTTTCCAGACTGCAAACACCCTTTAAAATTATCAACCAAATCTCTTCACCCACTGAGGAGGAATCCTACAACATTTCTGACATCAAGTTCCCAGTTAAAAATGTCTTCAGTTCCTCTAAGGAAATTACGCCATTGACTTTGGACAGACACTAGAAGCAATGGTTTTTCGTGGCAACCCTATGTTGTTAAAGTTGGCTGTTGCACCTTCTCTATGCCCAACCCAGTGGAATTAAATAATCTAGAAGGGACAGAAAGGCTTTCTCTCTTTTATCTTCATTCCTGTAGAATATTTTTTTCTCTGCCTGTAAATATAGGGCAAACCAATCAGTACTTTGAGTTCATTTACAGTTTTCTCCTTGGGAGTTCCTTTGTTCACTGTGTGTGGGTCTGCAGCCCAGGACCCTTCCCACTGGGTCACCCTCCCCCAGAAACAGTGCAGTTTGCGATGAACTCACTATGTATAAACAAGCTTCCAAGAGCTAATGTAAACCTGAATTTTCACACAACGATATAAATAGTTCAGTATACTGTGCATATGCATCCAAAATTCTAATCATTAGGTGATGCTCTCTTAACCAAATAGATCCATTCTAGCAAAAGTTGCCACAAATTCCTGGTAAATCTTGTTTCTAGCCATCCTAGATTATAAAAAGCAGACAATATGCTCCACAAAACATATTTGGATTCTGTGTTAGGCAGAATAATTTCAGACCCCCAAAGACATTCACATTTTAATCCCTGGAGCCTGTGAATACATTACTTCACGTGGCAGAAGGGACTTGGTGATGTGATTACGTTAAGAACCTTGAGGTGGAGAGATTATCCTGGGTGACTGGGTGGCCCTATAATCACCAGTGTCCTTGAAAGTGGAATTGGGAGGCTGAAGAGGAGGTTAGAATAATGTGATATAAGAAGGATTTGACCCATCGAGGGCTTTGAAGATGGAGGAAGAGCTGAGAACAATGGGCAGCCTCTGGACCCTAGGAAAGGCAAGGCCACCAATTCTCTCCTAGAGTCTCCAGAAGGTGACACCGCCCAGTCCACACCTCGAGGCTAGCCCCATGAGTTAGTGTCAGCCTTTTAACCCACACGACTGTAAGATAATACATTTGTGTTAAACCATGAAGTTTGAGATAACTTGTTAATGCAGCCAACAAAAACTAGTACAGATTCTCATTAAAATTAAACATACCTTAGAATATTACAGGCATTTAAAGTCTTTTATTCAAAGAAAAATGGTAAAATACTAAACTATTATAATAATATTCCTATGATAACAATAACACTGTGCTTGCTTTAGATCATACAACAAACAAAGCCAAAATGCTAAAAGAGAAAAATGATGCAGTATCATTTATGGCTGTCTTCTTCCTATACTGACACCATTGCTGTGGTAGGAAGGTCATTTAATGCTACCAAGCCAGCCAAATTTTATACCAGTACAAATTTGAGTCACCTTAACACTGAACTTTATTACCAAGAAGACCAATTATTAATTTGGCATAAAAGTCAGAAGTCTCTTTGGTTAACATTACTAGGTTTAATTATTTGGTCCCTTTGAAATTCTAGACTGCTTGGGCTAGTGTGGAGGTTGGAAGATGGTTCCAGTTAATTTTGTATCAAATAATGGACTCTGTGACTATAGATTTACATATTTCGTCTTATAGACTCCACCTCTTTTTTTTTGTTCCCAATAGCGAAGGTAAAATTTTTTTCCCCTTCACCCTTTTTTTCTCCCAAAGTTAAATATGGAATTGAATGGAGAAATCTGAATAATGGAGAGCAGATATAAATCCATTTCAAAGAATGTCAGGTCAGCAGCAGCCTGTGATTCTAAACATGTCAAAATGCTGTTTGCTGAGCCTGGCAAAATCCTAACCCTGATCCCCTGGTTTAGGCTCAACTTAGTTAACTGGGAGCACCAGCAGGAGCCAGAGAGTGGCATGTGGTGTCTGGATTCCGTACGTTTGCAGAACACAGTTCAGGAGCATGTACTTAATGCATAGGTTGCCCATGTTAGGAAGAGCAACTGAATTTCTGTTTGATTAAGTACCGCATATAATTTCAGAAGATTAAAAATTATTTTCTTATGTTTCTTTTTTAGTAGAACTAATATTAGAATTGACCTGTCATGTTGACTAAATCTGCCCCAAATGATGATAAATGTGGTGCTGGTTCTAGCAGGGGCCAGAGGACGTAGAAGCACAGAGCGTATGCTTGTTTGATGAGTGGGAATTTCTTTCCTGTGTATTTTGGACTTTTCAGACCACTCAGGGCATGTTCTTTACCCTTTGCTATAAAATCAGAGTGAAGTCAGCCCGGACCAAGGAAATCTTCCATTTTCAGAGCTGTTGACACAAAAGATAGATGCAGGCCAGAGCTAGTACTGCCTCCCTTGAGGTGAATCTGGTTAAGGATTTTCAAGCCTGGAAGAAAGGACCAATTTCCTAGAATGGTCACTGAGGGCAACCTGTGCCTCTCCATAAGTGTAGCTTTTGTCTTCTTTTATGCAAAGTAAGGAAACAAACCAGGTAATAGTCAGGGTGTGTACTAATGTGTACTTCTGGAGGCAGCATAACATATGGTCAGGAGTGTAAACCTTGAATTCAGATGGTCCTGGGGCAAAATTACAGTTCTGACTTACACCACTCGGTCATTTTCTGCATGTTACTTGATTTTCAATGTCTGTGCCTCTACTTATAACATGGGAACAATAGTAGTACTCACTTCAAAGTCTTCTTGTGAGAATAAATGGGATGACTCATGTTGAGGAGATGAGCCTGGTGCCTGCTCATCCTTTAACAACAACTGTGGTTATTTCCTTTATCCCAAAACTCTTCCAATATTCAAATATCAGATGTCATGCACCATACCACTTAACACTCACTTTCTGTGCATACACTAGCACTGCTATGTAGCAGAGACAACTGGTATATGGGACCCTGGTACCAAAGAAGGAAGACTTGAGGCTTTGGGCTGGTGACTAGGTTATCCAAGGTTCAGAGGAAGACAATGACTGAATTGGGCACACCAGCTAATCCAAGATTCCTGCCATTTTAAAAGAAATTCTTTTCTTACCCAGCTGGCCTTTGCTTTTAATCTCATAAACAGGTTTTAAGGTTGTAACTCTTCATATTTACCTTTTCTCTTTGATGCGAAATTTCACCCACTGTTTCCTCTGATGCTATGATTCCTTCAAGGTCTATTATTGGCAGTGTGTTTTCACTTGGGTAAGGAATTCAGAGTACCAGGGGAATGCCCTTCTGTCAGGCAATTTCATCTAGTAAACCAGTGTCTGTCATGTTCTGCCCTGGCTAGTGCGTTATAAACAAGAACAGGCCTTGAAAGCCATCACTTACTGTATGATTCCCACGTAGTTCTCTATCTCTGCTAAGGGAGCCTTCCTCCAGTTTCTTTTATATCCAATCACCAGAGTGTTGGGCTTCATTCTTCCTAAGCCTGAGGCCTACACAGAGGAGATAAACACATAGGCAATCCCCACCATACCAGGAAACCACCACAGCAAACGAAAACTGATGTCCAAAAGAGCACCGAAGTAATGTTCTGATGACTCTGGAGACTGGATTAGACTTCAGCGCATGTCCTTCATGCCCATACCCAGGCATAAAATAGAAAGGCTAGTTCTAAATCATCTCAGCCATAAAAGGATTTTAGATGACAGAAATGTAGCTTTTCTAAATTAGCAGTCATTTGCATTTCTCTGACACACTCATTAAAATGGTTCAATAATTTAAAATCAAGAGAGGGTTGGCTTAACTGTTGGCATGCATGTTATAACTTAGTGGTTCAAAGCTCATTTCTACCTGTTACGTCCATAATGTCTGTAGCAATAAAATCCATGTTTGGAAAATTCATATATATATATATATATATATATATATATATATACACACACAAAGTCACTGAAACTTCTACTTACATTATTTATTGAAGACTAGCTGGGCCATGTTTCCAGAACCTAACTCTTCTATATGACAGTATCATTAACAGCTATTTTCCATAGCAGAAGTTTCATTCCCCCATGAAATGACAGAATATGACTTCCAGTTAATTAAATTTAATCTAGCAAAGTACTATGTTAGGTGCCATGGGACAATGGTGAGGCATGTTTTTCGGCCATAAGAAGCTTAGAATAGGCGGAGGAAACAAGATATACACAATGGCAAATTCAAGTGCAAATGCAGTTGGAACTCATCCGGAAGCATAAAGAAAGAAACCTTGAATTCCAGTTGAGGATTCATGGGGAGAGGTGGCATTTCTTCTGGATCTTGCAGGTTGGTTAGATGTTGACAAGTAAAGATAAGGAGGGCAGTGGGAGTGGGAGGGCAGGACATCCTGGGCCGTGGGGATAGTGGAACAAATGCTCAGAGCAGGAAATTTTAGAGAGGCCAGTAGCAAGTGGAAGATGGGCATTGATGGAGGGTTCCTAAAATAAGCTCTGCTTCTTTTTTTTTCTTTTTAAAGATTTTATTTATTTATTTTTAGAGAGGGAAGGGAGGGAGAAAGAGAGAGAGAGAGAGAAACATCAATGTGCGGTTGCTGGGGGGCATGGCCTGCAACCTAGGCATGTGCCCTGACTGGGAATCGAACCTGCGATGCCTGGTTCGCAGTCCGCGCTCAATCCACTGAGCTACACCTGCTAGGGCAAGCTCTGCTTCTAATACATTTGGTATATCACTCTTAGAAATGTACAGGTAACAGAACAGCTCGTTTGGCCCTTGGCAGATGTATGGCAGTAGGGATGGAGTCTTTTCCGTAACTACACTTTGAGATGTGATTCATACCATAACGTCTTAGATGCGAAGAAGGCTTTACCCCAGATGGTATCGCGGGCAGCACTCCCCTTCATTACGACTCTGCCCTTCCCCTTGCCGAGACCCCTCTGTGCTCCACTGTTCTTTGAAGAAACTCACCAGGACAAATTCGTGCACTCTCATTTTTAAAACAGTTTCTTTTGGGTTAATATATGAACTGTTTTTCATACTTAGGTCTTTTCTCTCCTTGTTCTTATTCTATACATGTTCTCCTATTCCCAGTGGAAATTTTTATTATTTTTCCAATCTTCTGTGATAATTTTACATTAAATGTGTAACCTTCCCAACATATTTAACCGAAGAGCTACTGAAAAATAGCTCAATAGTGAGGGAAAACTCAGCTTCTTGCAATGACCTCTATTTCTGTGTTTTAGCAAATTAATAACAGCTGAAAAGAGGCTCATTGTGGGTAACAGGACTTTCAGAAACTGTTTCTCTGCATAATCAGCCACTTCACCAGTGTTCGTCAGGGATCTTAGAGACAGGAATGCATCCAGACTCTTAATCTCCAAAATATTACACTTTAATCAATAGTTTTCCTTTTCTGCCTTCATAAACATCAGAGTTACCTGGATGCAGTTCAGAATTTTGAGTCCCTGTGTAGAGCAACTCTGAAAGCTAAATAATTCATTTGGTGTGTGTGGAATCAGGGCTATTCAACCGTGTTAATGCCACAATGATTAGAAAGCCAGTCTCCTGGATTATTTTAAGGAAACTCTAACACTCTGAATTATGAAGGTCAGAACAAGGGAAAGATTTTATATACTTACTATAGAAGGGAAAGAAAAAAAAAAGAATGAGTGAGAAAGGATGGTAGAACTGTGGGCTTTAGTGTTGGACCACAGAGATTATTACATTTTATTCAACATTCTGGAGATAAGTTAGGAAGATAGAGAGATTTTTGTGTCCAGACCACCACACTTTTATTTATTTAGCTTTAGCAGCTGTCCTTACGCCACTTGCAAGATAAAAAGGATAAAGAATGCCTGACTTGAGCATTTGTAGATGCAAAAATAGTCTGAAGTTTTAATAGGAGCCTGAATGGCCTCGACCATCAGAACAAAATTGCATTTCAGTAACCACGGGGACAGAATGTAGCTGTTGGCTGAGGGCAGCCTCATTTCCCATTTCTAGTGGATCACTCATAGATCACGGCAATAGTTCAAAAGCAAAGTGCAGGGCCTCTTTGCTTTTGTTTTAGCTTTGTCTGTTTCCAGGAACTCAAAACGAATTGCTTAACCATCTGCACTGAGCTCTGACGGTGGAACGCCTAAGCAGAGCCACTTGCTCCGGGAACTCCTCTAACGTGGAGTGCTAATTGTCTTTGCCTCTGTGCGCATTCCCTCCATGCTAGCCTTACCTGGAGGAGGCTCCGGACGCCATCCCTGAAACAGTCTGCCGCCACTGCAGCGTAGAAAGCCTTGATTTTGTTCTTTATGAGCCAGGCCTGCTTCTTCGCCATGCCACTGTTCATCTCTTTAACACACAGCTTGCGTGGTCCCTGGATGACACAATGAAATATTGGTTAGAAGCCCTGCTATTATACATTGCATTGCTGTTGTTTTCTAACAGGCAAAAATAGCTGGCAATGCCCCACTGAGTTAAGAAGTGGGGAAGAGGGAAAACACTGCAATAAACAGGGTTCACACAGGTTCAGCTTTTCAAGAGGATCTGTGTTACTCCTATTAATCACTGTCTATCCAGAATGTCTAGATGTATTAATATCTGCTTAATTAACTACTTCATGTGGAATGACAGGAAAAGTCAATTAAATAAAAACAAACCGGTAAAGTTAATTTTAATAATATACTTTATTTAATGTAATATATTCAGAATATTTGGAAAATAGTGAAAATGTGATTGAAGAAGGTCAGAATAAATATACAATCAGCCTGTGACTCAATAACAAGAGCCACTTTTAAGAACACCAATTAGAATTAGACTCCAATGGCAAGAGACGGACAGCCCTCTTGGGAGCCAGGGCATGACGATCTGCAAACCCTGCCATGGACTACTTTGTTCTGACAATTTTATCAGGCCCATCAATTGCGTTTGGTGTGTGATAAGGATACCACTGCATCACTTTTTCCTGTGCAATGTTAACATACTCCCACTCAGGTAAATCAACATTTCCCACTCACTCAGTGAATTTGGTGGGAGCAAAAGCTCACCTACCTATAGCATAGGAAGAATAGAAGGGAGATAAGAGAGAAGGAGGCAGGTGCTGTTCTAGAAGGTGAAGCATTTTATAGTTTGAAGATCTGAGTTCTGGAATCACATTTTTAAATAAAAATTTGTTCTTGTATCTTCTACCTTAAGGGGCCAAGCTGGCTTTTCCTTGCATGTTTCAAATCAATCCAAAAGGTATTTCTGACACATAGGTACTGTGGGCCTACAGGGTACAAATCTATTATTTTCCTGGGAAATTATTTCAATTCATGGAGAGATTTAGAATTTTGTTGACTTGTCTTAGATTTCTTACAATCCACCTGGAATCTTTTTTTTTTTTAATTTTAAAGATTTTATTTATTTGCTTCCAGAGAGGGGGAAGGGAGGGAGAAAGAGAGGGAGAGAAACATCAATGTGTGGTTATCTCTCCTGCATCCCCCACTGGGACCTGGTCAGCAACCCAAGCATGTGCCCTGACTGGGAATTGAACTGGCAACCCTTTGGTTCACAGGCCAGCATTCAATCCACTGAGCCACAGTAGTCAGGGCCCACCTGAAATCTTGATAAATTGCAGTGTGTAGGCCTGGAATGGAGCTCAAAATTCTGCATTTCTAATAACTTCCAGGCAACATGGCTGCTGCTGGTCCTCAGATCACACTTGGAGTTGCAGTCTTAGAGGGTCTTTGATTTGAGAAAAAGGCTTTGGATGTATGAAAAAGAAAGCAGCCTTTGTGGTCAGACAGACTGATTTCATATCTAAGCTTGGCCACTTTGGAGGTAATTGATGATCTCTGAACTTTTAGATATTATTCTGAAAACAGTATAAAAATGTTTATCCTACAAGGTTGTTTTAAGTAGTCATGATAAGTCCCTAGTTCAAGGCTGATTTTTATTATCTTAACTGAGTGCTCTCAAACTCATTGAAGTCCCTGACCTAATTCTTTTTTTTTTTTTTAAGAGATCTATCCTCAGGTACTGCTTTCTTTTTTTTTAAAGATTTTATTTATTTATTTTTAGAGAGGGAAGGGAGGGAGAAAGAGAGAGAAACATCAATGTGTGGTTGCTGGGAGACATGGCCTGCAACCTAGACATGTGCCCTGACTGGGAATTGAACCTGCGATGCCTGATTCGCAGCCCGTGCTCAATCCACTGAGCTACGCCAGCCAGGCTGACCTAATTCTAAACAAAGATGGAAGAGGGCTGAAGTGGGAACCAGAGTGTTGGGTGGAGGTCTGGCTCTGGCACTGACAAGCTAACACCCTGGGTATGCCATTCATTCTCTCTTGATGTGAGCTATATGTTTAAAAGAATAAGGAAATTGTCTAAGTCATCACTGCCCACTATCATAGTCCTTACCCACATGTTATCACTGAGCATTTGAAATGTGGCTGGTCCACATTGACAAATGTTAGAAATGTAAAATACATATACATACTGAATTTTGAAGTCTTATAATGAAAAAATATAGTAAAATACTTCATTTATAATTTTATATTGATTGCATTTGCATAGATAGAGAGCAGGATGACAAGCTGGGGGTGGAGGTAGGGTGTGGAGGGACTGAGCAAAGAGGAAAAAGGATTCATGGACGTGGACAACAGTGTGGTGACTGCAGGGAGGAAGAGGGTATAAGAGGACTGAATGAGAATCAAATAAAATAATACCCTGAATATATTATATTAAATAAAATATGTTATTACAATTAACTTACCTGCTCCTTTTTACTTTTTAAATTTGGCTACTAGAAACTTGTACTTGTAGCACATATTAACTTTCTATTACACAGCACTAGATGACCTCAGGGGAACTTCTCCTTCATTATTCTATTTAAATTGGATCAGTTCCTTTTTGTACTTATTTTTACCAGGATATTTTCTAGAACATGTGACAACTTTTTGAGGCCATTTGAATGACTTACATTAAAGTTAAAAAACAAGACCCTCCAATGAAGATGGAGACGGCAAAGCTACAGAGAGGGTGGTTACTAAGCTGGAAGACTTAGCCTAAAGAAGGACCAGTCATTATGGGTCAAATTTTGCTTGGAGTTATAGATTGTCCATGTATTTTGAGCCATTGGTCCTTCTTGGGCATTCTAGACTCTGTCAACTTCAAAAGTAAGAAGGAATGTTTCATTCACATAAGTTCGTTGATGACAACAGCCGTGAAGCAGAAGAAAAACCAACAGCTAGGAAAGGTATGGGGCCATCAATATATTGAGTTGTGCCACAATGACTGTGAACCCTGGGGAAACTCACATTCATTTAAATAAATACAGTGTAACATATGTCTATTTGTAATATAGAAATCCATATTAAACGTTAATTGTGACAGAGAGATTTACTTTAATGCCTAAATTTGCCATATTGAGAAGTCATAAAAATATTTCATGTAGCATCTCTCTTGGCTAAAAAATATTATCATATCCTTTTAGCACACTTATTAATGTGAGGCAAGACTGCAATACAAATGTAGTGAGGAAAAAGCCAACTAACAAAGAGGAAAGACATACTAGAAAATAATTATTCAACATTCACATGTGTCATAGTCATAAAAATGAATTTTACCACTCTGTTAATATATTACAGAGATTAGCTTAGTTAGGATCCAAAATATGAGTACATAAATTAACTCAGGATTTGAACAAAGAAGCTTTAAAAATCTTAAATACATTATAACTTTGACATTTATTGAGAAAAGGGGAAAGAAATTAGAATTATTTAGTCTGGAGAAGTTGATGTGACTCTACTTCAAAAAAATGACTATTATGAAAGAGAATTTACAAAGAAATTCCAGTATCAATAGGATTAAACAGAGGAATTTGGGCCAAGTGCAGTGTCCTTTCAAACTTTTATTTTTTCAAAACATTAAGGATCCTAGTGCTCTGTTTATGCTTTTATTGCCATTCTGTTTAGAACTGTGGGAGAGAGTTTTTCCTTTTCTGATTTACCCACATTTTATCTCCCCATGCATCCTAGTGCCCATTCATAGGTCATTCATTCTCCCTATATTTGGTCATGTCACTATTTTATTAACATCACGATAGAAACTCATTGACTTAAGGAGAAGAGATGCATCTAAAGAAAAATGAATTTTCTTCTTAGTGGATATGAGAGTTGAATTAAGAAGAGGTTGAAGCTGGAAGGGAAAGGAGAATTTTAGTTTTCCCTGAGTTATCTATGCTTGAACTGCCCTCCCTTACAATGAGAGTAAAGGTCAGGACATTCAAAGTTTAAAGAGTATTAAAGAAAAAAAACGTTAATCAAAGTAAATTTACATTTCAGTACACATATGGGAAATGACTAGAAGAATGCCAACAAAATCTGTATAACACTCCCTTTGGAGAGCAAGAGGAGCCACGGGCTACGTGGTTACAAAGGGGACTTTAGCTTGATCTGTAATGGCTTATTTCATTCAAAAAGTGAATGGAAGGATCTCTGACAAAAATAGTTAACAGTAGTTTATTAGGAGAAGTGGAATATAAAGCTTCTCCAATATAAGTATGCCACTGATTTATTACATGGTAATTCAAAGGAGAAAAAGAGGCAGTATTTTAAATCACCGAGCTGGATTCCTTAAAAAGGATCCCCAAATTTGTCTTGATGAAGGGTCCCCCATTTGAAATTTCAGGCCGCGTAGGGAAAAGGCATGAGAGAAGGAAGAAGCTCTGATGGGAGTGTGTAAAGTGAGTTGGACAGCCGGAAAGCTGTAGTGTGGGCGACGGTGTAATAATAACTCTCCTCAGATCAGTTTCAGCAGCTTTGAGGGCTATGGCGTCTAGTCCTTTAAAAATGCCTTGGTTGTAGGAAATGGCAGCTGTCACCACATGTTGCATCTACCTACCAGCATTGAAATGTCAGTGAGCTCTGAATCTTGCTCCTTCCTTGTAGTGTAACTGCATTTTAAGCTAGCACTTCAAATACTGAAGGGGCCCAGAAGGACAGAGCGTGGAGCCTGCTGTCCTGTGATCACTCCAGTGGGAGCACATATCTCATTCTCTCGTGATCAAGCTGTTGGATACCTCAAAAGTCCAAGATCCAGGGTCTGGACCTAGATTGTTTAAGAATAAGTGTTTTAGGTTTCTGTTGAAGGGGATATACATATTTTCTTTTAATCCTCACCCAGGTATATATTTATTTATTTTAGAGGGAGAGGAAGGGGCAGAGAAAGAGAGAGAAACATTGATGTGAGAGAGAAATATTGATTGGTGGTTTCCCATATGCGCCCTGACCCGGGATCAAACTAGGTACATGCCTGACTGGGGACTCAACCCACAATGACACCAACCAACTGAGACATCTGGCCAGAGCAAAGGGGGTATATTTTTGAAATGAAAATGGCAACTATGGTATATACTAAAATAAATATCATAAAATAATGATAATGTTTGTTATTTACTTGAATAACAATATCAACTAAAATTAACTGAGCATTTCTTATTTGACAGAAACACAGTCGAACACTAGAAAGCTTATCTTATATAATTCTCACAACAACCTTGAGAAAATCAAGGCATAGGGAGACTAAATTATGTACCTAAGGGACCCACAGCTATTGGATGGCAAAACAGTGATTCAGATCTTGACCGTGTGTCTCAAAAGTCCATGAGCACCAGCTTCCTAGCATTAAACATTAAACTGCCATTCCTTAACAGCATCGTTACTATTTAACCTTTTCCACAAGGTTGACCTAACCACCAAGCACATGCTTGTGGAAAAATTTTTCTAATGGTATGTAGACTTTCCCCACATTCAACTTCCATCTATTTCTTTGCAAAGATGATTGATGACTGAATGAGAAGTTGAAAAACACTGACAGTATCTGCAGCCACAGGAGGAGCTCACAGAAAGTAACTAACTGGGAAGTCATTAACTGAAGCAACAACTATTTTCTGTCCCCAAGAGAACCTCAGTACCTGGGAGTAAGTAAGACTCTTGGGCCTTACTCAGAGAGACCAGCACGGTAATTTATAATGCGGTCCAATGCATGTGCCAAACAACCAGGGCTATTGGATGCATGGATTTAGGTACCTACTTCACATGAAATGATATTCCAGAATCATACTCTTGGATTGTATTAAAGGAGCAAAGGGTTAATTAAAAGCAATATCTTTTGTTTCTATAAAAAGACCTTTTCTCCCTTGCCAATATATGACTGTTTATCTCCCAGTTCATTTCTCCTGCCCTAAAGGTATCTTATTGCCTGCTAAACTAAGTTTTCTCTAAATTGCTAGAGAAGAAAAATACCCCAAACTGCTTATTTCATCAAAACCCACTCCTGTATTATATTGGCCAAAATGAAATCCACTCATCCAGGGCACCAAAGCTGATAATATGAGAAAAGGGTGCCTGATAAGATTGTTTAAAACCCTCTGGAGTCACAGTTGGTCATTACTTAACCCGTCAATCTTATGTAGTCAGTAGGATACCTGCACCGCGTACTGGACAATTGCACTGAGTTATATTGTTTGAGTTACTATCATATAAGCACAGAGGGGAAAGAGAATATGACCAACTGGCCTTGTATAGCATTTAGAGTACTGCCAGGTATAAAAAGATGCTTAAGTGCTGGTCATGATGATGTGACAGAGTAAGCTCTGAGGATGGCACAGCTGACTGGCCCCAGGGTTACACAGCTTCCTGATCGGCCCTATTATTCTCCAGGAGGTACTGGGTGTTTAGGGAGTGGTGCCTGATTCTAATAACACTGTCAGGATACCAGTCTGCTACAGCTTTCCCCTCATGATGTAACACAAAGTACAATTGGGTGGCCTAGACTCACCTCCTGGCTCTGTTGCTTTCCTGTCATTTGACCCTGTGCAATAACTTAACTTCCCCAAATCTCACTTTTCTAATCGGTAAAGTGAGAACAAAGCTTCTTTTCCTTTCTGCCTCACCAGGTTGTTATGTAGATGAAATAAAAACAGTAGGAAAATGCTTTGAAGAATAGGTAACTATTATAACAGTGCATTGAAGTGGCTAAGAATTTTGAGTGTGTATGTGTGTGAGAGAGTGTTGTGGGAACACAGCTACAAGTGGTGGTAGATCAGTTTGGACAATTTAGATTTGTTATTTTGCTATAATTTTAATGCTTTCTCCTAACTTTAGAGTTTGGTTATCAAGCAATAATTGTGGTTACATTTTTAGCATCTACTTTGATACCTCGTGGGAAAACCACACTTAAGTTATCATTAGTTTACCAGATACTTCCTGAATAAAAGGAATTCATTCACCTCTGAATATATATCTAAGACATGGAAAACTTGGTTTAATTCCCTAGATATCTTTAGTGTCATCAAGGTTATCCAAATATTCAATCTAAATTCTGTGTGCTCTCATTTAAGGCCATTATGTCTGGTTCTGCCCTCATCAGGTAATCTCTATGTGAGCACCCTCTGGCTCATTTCAGCCTTTTATATTTCTGTGGGCAGTTATGACCTCAAATGCCTTCATTTTATTTATTTATTTCTGAGCCAAAAAGCCATCATTTGGAGATACTTATCATGTTTAGTTGGTCTCTGATGAAATCAGAAACACATATTTTCTGCTCATTTAAATTCAGAACCACAGGCTCTTGCTGGTTCTTGCTATATGAATCAAGGAAAAGGGCTCTTGTCCAAACTGCCTTGCCATTCCTGACTCAAAGGCCATCATTTGGAAATATTTATCGCTTTTAGTTGGTCTCTGATTTACATTCTCCTTTCACTGCCTGTACACGCTGGCTCACCTAAAATAACACAAGCTGAGCAGGGAGGGGAAACGGCTTTGCTGGGATGAAGTGGCTCTTACCACAAAGACTTCGCAGCATATGCAAAGACCACTGTTCTTGGTAAAGGCGTGACTTATGTCCAAGAGAGCAGGCCTTGTCATGGGTCCCCCTGTTAAGACAATGCACTGGGGCCTGGAAGTGGAAAAAAGAAAGAAGATGTGAGAACTGACCATTGCAAGAAGCCTCTGAGCTCAGAACTACCCTACTGGAAATGGCAGGCACAGGAAGCTTAGCAAAATGGGAGAACCAACTCTCCCCTAAATATTTCTTGGGTTTCTCACCAGAAGTCTTGAACCATCCTGCCTGTCCATCTTGCCATCTTTGCCATCTTTGTTTAATTAGTGACAGCGAAAATGTAAAGCCAGGCAAGGTGGTCTTGGATTTTCCCTGTCTTTTTTCCTCTGGACGCAATCCTATTCTGAATCCCAATATAACCTATCCTTTTCCACCCAGTATTTTCCTTCATCCTCCTTGCAAAACTTGTGTTTTTAGGGTACAATCAAAATAAGATATAACTAATAAAGATCTTAATGTGTTACTTCTAAGAGAATTCAGTAAGCCACAAAGCATTCAGTTGAATGAAGATAGCACCAAGGATTAAGATTGGTGGGCATTTGCTGACATCTCTCTAAAATCATGTCACTCAGACCACCTTTTTGTCCCCATGCATGGAAGGTGATCCTTGGCACTAGGATGGTTCATACTTAGAGGTGGGCATATTTCAGAGGGGAAGAGTTGAAGCACTTATTTACAGGAGGTACTGGCATGGGCTGTGGTAGTTTGTACGACTGCTTAGCCTTAGACTAGACCCATAGACCATTTGTCCCTCACAGAGAAAAGCAACTTCTAATTTGGAAAAGCAGCAGGATTCCTGAGAAGCCAATTTTACCTGAAATTTTTTACATGGTCTTCCACTGTGGTTAATTCCAGAGCATTGTCTAAAGCACTCACGTAGGAAAGAGCCTGGGTAGAGGAGCCCCAGTTCACATCTGTGGACGAAAGAGGAGTATGGCATAAAAAGTATTGACCTTCCCTCTGTATATTGTAAATAATTTTTACAAACCTTCTGTGATTTTCCCGGGCTATGTCAGCAGTGATGAGTGTCCAAATAACAGAACATGTAAAGTATTGCCTAGAAAGAGCATTGTTCTTCTAGGAACACTTTGTGAATTCTTAGAAGTAAGACCTCTCTTTCCAGGTAAAGGTCAGACTTGAAAGCTGCGGCCCCAGAAATCCTGTTTTGTGGAGAGGCTGGGTCATAACCAAACAGCAGGTGATACACCTGGGAAAATGATCAGCCCCTGAATAGATTTAAGGGTTTTTGAACAATTCTTAAATAAAAAAAAAAGGTATTTGTATACACAGATAGTGTGCAGCAATCTTTGTATTTGGAATCATAAACCTGAAAAGTTCAGTAATTCTCACTTCTGGGTGTCCATGAATAGGGTCAATCATGATTAAGCATTTTAGTTTGGTCTTTTAGGACCCAATCTTCTTAATAAGGGAGGTAAGCACTATTATACTTTCCCCTTTTTTGAACAAACTAAACATTAGATGGATTTTCTAAATTTTATAAGAGAAAGTACCTGATGCGAAGGTACAGATTCACCCCAGATGGCAGACAGGGCCATCTCCCCAGCCTTGTTTAGAAGAGTGAGGGAAACTGTGGAGGTCATTATCTTGAGATAAAGAAGATTAAACCTGATTAAGTGTTGATTAGACTTCAGGCATTTAGCATACCTTGAATTAATTTTTTTTAATGAAAATCCTACTAGTCAATTGGATATTTATATGTAAAAAAATAAACCTTGAAGCATTACTCACATTATACACAAATAATAATTCAAAATGGATAATAAACATATGTTTAAAATCTAAAGCATTAAATTTGTAGAAGAAGTTTATGACCTTAAATTGGGAAAGAATATCTTTAGTAGAATAAAAAAACCAAACCATAAAAGAAATTGATAAATTAGATTTTATAGAAATTAAAACTGTACTTTTCAAAACAAACTATAAGACAAATAAAAAGAGGGCCAAGGTGGAGGTGTAAGTAGATACACCTATTTGCACAGTCAAAAGATGGACAACAAATTTAAAAACCAAAAACAACCAGAACTGCCAGAATCAAACTGTATGGAAGTCCAACAACCAAGGAGTTAAAGAAACATTCATCTAGACCAGTAGGAGGGATGAAGATGGGCAGTCAGATGGAGAGGACTTGTTGCAAGGTGGTGGCTGGAGGACCAGGTGAAGTGGCAGCTGGCAGAGCAGGCAGTCCCACATTTGCGTGTGGATAAACCAGGAGGAACAACTTGGGGGTGAGACAGACTGTGCAACCGAGGGTTCCAGTGTGGGAAATAAAGCCTCAAAACCTCTGATTGAAAAAAACCTGTGGGGTTGCGGCAGTGGGAGAAATTTCCAGCCTTACAGGAGAGATCGTTGGAGAGACCCACAGGGTCCTAGAATGTACACAAACCTACCCACCTGGGAATCAGCCCAATTTGCTTACGCATAGTGGAAGAAGTGACTGAAAGCCTACTGAGAGTCAAGCAAGTGGTATTGTTCCCTCTTGGACCCCTGTCCTATATACAGTCCCACAATGCAGTGAGAGGGTTGCCCCACCTGGTGAATACCTAAGGCTCCACCCCTTACTATGTAACAGCTGTGCTGAGACAAAAAAATATGGCCCAAATGAAAGAACAGATCAAAGCTCCAGAAAAAATGCAAGTAGGTGATGAAGAGATAGCCAACCTATCAGATGCACAGTTCAAAACACTGGTAATCAGGATGCTCACAGAAATAGCTGAATATGGTTGCAAAAGAGAGGACAAAGTTAAGGCTATGCAAAGCAAAATAAAGGAAAATGTATAGGGAACCAAGAGTGGAGGGAAGGGAACTGGGACTCAAATCGATGACTTGGAGCGGAATGAAGAAAGAAACATTCAACTGGAACAGAATGAAGAAACAAGTATTCAAAAAAATGAGGAGAGGCTTAGGAACCTCTGGGACAACTTTAAATGTTCCAGCATCCAAACAATAGGGGTATCAGAAGGAGAAGAGAAAGAGCAAGAAATTGAAAACTTATTTGAAAGGAGAGTTTCCCTAATCTGGCAAAGGAAATTGACTTCCAGGAACATCATACACACTGTAGTTAAAATGTCGGCTCCATCAGATCCTGACTGTTACCTTGGTAAGTGGTCAACTCTTTGAACTCCAGTTTCTTCATTAGTAAAATAGGTCTAATAATGCTTAATATGCAGCATTATTATGAAAATTAAATGAGTGCAAGATACATAATAGGTGCTCAAAAAGTTAACTATTGTATTACATTATATTACTAATATGTACCATGCACATACACTCCTAAGAACATAGGAGCTGCTCAATAATACTTTGTTGAGTAAATGGGGAGCTACAGGCTGCTTTGTAAACCCATTCCTGTGTAGTCCTTCTTATCTTACCTGGCTTCTTATAGGTCACGTAGATGTAGAGGAAGAACTCAATGACGTAGGTGATGACAGCGGCCCACCAGTTGATGACAAACATGACTGCACAGCACAAAACTGCCCCGAAAAGAGATACCCACATGTTGTAAATTCTGTATGCGGGTCTCCATCCTGGAAGCAAAAGAACAACAACAAAATGTATGTGCAGAAGGAAAACTTCCATGCTCTCACCACCACGCCACTGCGTACAGGTAACATGTTTTTTCCTAGCATAAAAATCAGAGCTTTAGGTCAAGTTTCTGTTATTAGTTTTCTGTGATCTTGGGTCCCTGGCCTATGAAGGTATAATTATATCAAATAAGGATGCTGCGAAATACAGAAAAATGTGTTTCTCATGCCCTCTGTACTCTTCTGCATGTCCCCTGATTGTCTTTTCAAACTATGAAACCTT
The DNA here is from genome assembly GCA_004024845.1 of Tonatia bakeri. Taxonomy (NCBI): domain Eukaryota; kingdom Metazoa; phylum Chordata; class Mammalia; order Chiroptera; family Phyllostomidae; genus Tonatia; species Tonatia bakeri. The sequence continues at coordinate 202,396 of PVIA01001459.1, read as the reverse complement.
GAGCATCTGAGATCTATGCCATTAGGAATTTAAAGGAGGCAGAAGGAATGGAAAAGTGGGGTCTTTCGGGGGAGGGGTGGGAGGCATTGCTTGGTGGACCAAGAAAGAGAAGGCTAAGACAATGGCTTTATTACCATGAAGAAGGCAGAGCAGTCATCAAAAGCCAATCCATTAACTTCCTGCTAGTTCTTCCTTTCCCCTAAGGGGATAGTGCTTGCTCTTTTAGAAATAATCATCAATGGGACAAGAGGGATAAATTTGTCTGCATGTCTTCTTAAACCTAATGCATTAACATATTTTGCATTTGCAATGAAACTGTTTCTCACAATTCATGCATGCAAGGGGATTTTCCCCATGTTTTATTAGCTCCCTGAAATAAAGAAGCTGGGAGACAGTATGGCAGGATGGGGAAACTCTGATTTGAAGGGTATATTTGGTCTATGGATAAAGTCCATTTTAAATTTGGAGGTGCCAAAACACAAAGGAGCTTTCAAAGTCTGCTAGAGCAAATTCCTAAATGGCCACAAGATGGATATATCGATGGATATATCACTTTGAGAATGTCACTGGAAATGCCCTTATTTTTCTGAGGCTGGCTGTGTACGTGCGAGCACGTGTGCACGTGTGTGCGAAACAGAGGGAGGAGGAGGGGGCGGGGGAGGTGGGGAAGAGTCTCCATTTCTGGGTCTGCAGATCTATGTGTCCCCTCTATGTGCTTTTCTATTTTCTTCTTTTTCTCTCTTCCCCTTTCCCTCCTTCCCTTTCAATCTTTCCCCTCCCCATCTCTGCTACTTCCCCTTATTTTTCAAAAATGCACATAACATGGCATGGAGGCGCACATTTCTGTGGCTTGTTGTATTCCCTGACTAGAGCTTTCTCTTTTCCGCTTGAAAGAAGACAACAAAACAGAAACAGAATGTCCTCAGTGTTTTCTGGAGCCTAATGGCCTTGAGGGGAATGAAGGTTCTCCTCTTTTATCTACCCTTTGTTTTATTGGCAGCAGCTTTTCCAAAGGAGGTTCAGTTGTGGCAGGCCCTAAAAAGTGGAAATGTGTTTGTATCCCTAGTGAAGGTCCTCCTGGTGAAGGGCTTTCTGAAGGCTGATAAAGACTAGTCTCTCTTCTGATGGAAAGGCAGAGGAAATTCTATTGGCCAGTGGAAGCGAAGAAGAGGTGAGGGATGACTAGACAGGGGAAGGTTCTTTGGTGTGAAATTTTACACCATTTTAAACCACAGTCTGAGAGGGCAGGGATGTCAGCAGCTCCACTGTGAATCTGCATTGACTACACTCAGCAGGTAATTATGGGAGCTACTCATCCTTCTCTTCTGCACCATGGGCAGGAAACAAATTGATAGTAAGGAAGTTTCAAATATATACATTTATTCCACTTCTGTGGTCACTTTCACCCTGGAAATAAATAGTGGTGTTTTTCTACTGCTGAAATAAATGTGGTTTCTCTTGCAATGAATAATTTATTGCTGTAGGAGAAAATTGACTTTACGGTTGGTCAAAAAGGCCATTGCTCAAATGATTCTTTTTCCATTTCAGAAGTCATCCCCCAACTCACCAAAACAAAGTGGATTACACTGCCCACTAGGATATAAAAAAACAGATAAACACAGATTAGGCACTTCCCCTGACTTATTTCATTTTATTGATGCTAACTGTTGGCTTAGGCTTATTTTAGTTTGGAGAAGTCAGCTTACCTGGAGATTTGGCATAAGAGGCATGGAAGCAGGAGAAATTAATAAGTGCATATGAGGCCAGGAAAAAGTTGGAGATGATGGGAGCGATGGTGTTCAGTTCCGCTGTGAACAAAGCAGAATCGAGCATGTACACATGAGTGATGAGACCAGGGGCTGAAACAGCTGTGGCAGCCTGGAAGCTTGACTTCATTTGGAAATTGAAAACATAGCTAGCATCTGTCAAAGTTTACGAAGTTAGTGATTTTTCTTTGGGGTTGCATTCATTTCAAAATCTATTCTTAGACAGAGTTTCTTTTCCATAAAGAACCAAGAAAACCTACCATTCAGGAAATAAGCATCGCGACCTCTACCTGAAAAAAATTTTTTGTGGGAATGGATAGAGGGTTTGAGGAATGGGATGATAAACTCCCCTGTAGGTGTTCCAAAGGGACCAAACCCTGTGTTCTTTGTCTGCTATGCACACCTCTGCGGGTGGCAGAGTAGTTGAACACCAGTGCAGCAGAAATGCCTCCTTGGAAGTCTCTCTGCATATACCCAACTTGCTTCTCTGACTTTTAGAACTCTTGTTAGTCATTGGTCCTTTTCTACCTCTCAAGATTTGTCAAAGACCTTTTACTGCAGTAGCTAAATATCCAGCATGATTTAATTCCAGCTGAATTGTTTACTTTTTGATAGAAGTAATAATTTAGAGATAGTTCTGCTTCTCTGAGCATCAGGTGTCTATCAGCCTCAGTGATGCAAGTGCCGGTGGCAGCTGTGTGTGCTTCCACCACATGGAGGGCAGCAAGGAAGCAGACAAAACAGGTGCCACAAAGCTGGGGCCGTGAAGCTGCCCTGCATTGTTCTAAAAGAGTGATTTGTATGGGTATTATTTAATTTATACCATTTTTAAAACTTTGTCTATTTGATCACTTAAATGCAGGATATGGCTGTGATTTGAAGTCTTAAAAGTACATAATTGAAACATCTATACAGAATCACTTTTTTGTATGATTTTTAAAAAACCTAACAAAACTTATTAGCTGTAACAAATACCTTCAACCTTGTGGAAATCTTATGAGGATTCACGAATTACAGTCACTCCTGAGTTTATGTGAAGAGGAGGAGCCCTCGTTGTGTGGCACCTCAGTGCTGAGGAAGGCTCTGCCCGTCCCTACAGAGTTGCCACCATCACTACCTCTTGCTCCTTTCCATCTAACATGCCCCCTAGCGAAACCAGTGCCTCAGGGAGCAGTGAGGAACGTGCAGGCTACAATGATGCACGTGCCTCTCCAAGATTAAGTAGTTGTTTCCATATTGTTTAGGGAGAAGGACAGGAGGTTAAGTTCTAGTAAGTGGTTCTCAAATTTTAGTGATTTATGAATCTCTTGAGGAACTTGTAAAAATGCAGATTCCTTGTCACCAGAGATTCTGATTGTAACTCTTGGGTCGTGCCTAAAAAATCTGCACTCTGAGAAACCCACAGGTGGTTCTGATTCTGACGCAGGTGGTCGACAGACCACATCTGGAGAACAGACACTTCAACTCTCCTGCTCCCTGCCAGGCTAGGAGATGTAAAGACCGGTGGCAGCTGGGGGATACTCTGGGATTAGACAAGAACGGGCAGTTTGGAGGATGGATTCAGTTACACCTGGTTGGATGGATTTCCAACTCAGATTCCAAGAGGAGCTTAAAGTCCGAAGTCCACCTCAAGTCTTCAAAGGCCCGGTTTGCACAAGGATTTCTCATTTCCTTTTTAGATAGAGTCTGATATTCCCAAATGGAATATTAAGCAAAAAACAAGTAACTTCTCAAGCTAAAAGGAAAACTTATGAGTATCAGAAGAATTACTTGGCTTTTGATAAGGTCAAGGACTCTACGAACCAATAAGAATGAATGCCATGGCGATAACAAAAGTGAGGATGTATCCTCTCAGTGGCTCATTGTTTTTCCCATATCCTTTTGCAAAGAACTGCAGGGCTTTGTAGATGTTGTCCTTGCACAGAGCCTAATGGGAAAAAAGAGGAGAGCTTCGTCATTTATATCTATGTACGATCCTTTTCCCTGGGTGACTCAAACAAGAAGCTATGGCGAAAGATGAAGTGATACACAGTACAAGGCACAAGTTAACACTGCAGTTCATCATTCTTTATATTATTTGAATCGATCTTGACTATGTGGCAGACATAGCATTTGAGCCAGATGCAAACATTAAACTGTTTCAGAAAATGATGGAAAACGATTGCTGGTGAGAATGAATATTTCAGCTTGATCCACGTTCAGTGGCAACAGCAGGAGAGAGAAGCACATGCTTTTGTGCTGGATCACCTGGAACACTTTGGGAGCGCTGACGAGGGAGGCCAGGGCGGAGGAGAGCGTTGCAGAAAAGATGCCAGCCGTGATGAGGGGGCCAAACCCTGACACCATGCTCATGACCTTGAGAAGAGAGGTTCAAGTAAGGAAACTCATCCAACAGACAGTGAAAATAAACAAACAAATAAAAAGACTCAAGTTTTTATTCAAATGCTTCTCTTTCGACTTTTTGTGATTTGGAATCTCCTTTATAAGCTAATTGCTTCTAATTAGAATCCCCTCTCCCCTTCCTCCAGCTATTTCATTCTCAAGTTCTTAAGAGCTGTTTTTTTTTAATGGAAATGGCCTTTTTGTTGATTATAAAAATAATCAATGCTCAATGCAATATATTCAGAAGATACTGGAAAGAATAAGTAAGAGGTTTCAAGGATTTTGACATGTCCCCCTCTATCCTTTCTGAGTATATGTTTCTTTCATGATGGAAATTCTATCTTACAGAAAGTGGGATTTTAATAAGGTTTGGGGGAGGACTCAGCTGTTTACCAGTCTTTTTAAAGGCATTGGACTTGTTCTTTTTGCACACAGAGACTTTTCAAACCTTTGTTTTTTCTGTGCTCATTTAACATAATTTTAGATCTGAGACATGATGAGATTCTATCAAGTCATATTCTGGAATAATGGCTTCAGTTGAGTTAATTTCTCTTTGTTGGTTGTAAAAATAGATGAATGAAGCCTTCACGACAAACTTGCCTCTCCTCTGCTCACCAATAGTTCAGACAAATTAGTTTGTTTCAAGTCCTACGGTTTTACCAACTTCTCTATTCTCTCCCCCCTACTCACCTCCCGCTCTGCGACTCATACTTCTCTCTTGGCCTGGAGTTCCAAGCACTCCAGGGCCACCACTGTTCCTAAGCCAAGGCCCATGCGTGAAATGCATTCCAGTGCTAGCTAATCTCTAAGCCTCTCCTCCCCTCCATGAAACCTTGCACAATGATTAGAAGACACAATGTTGGGTGGTGATCCTTCCCTGGTGGAGCAAGTCATACCAAGTGCCTGTTCTCTTCTCACCACAGTAAATGCAACCACAGCATTTGCTATGACTTAATGCCTGTGGGACTCCCTTCCCTCCCACACCATGTGTTCCATGTTTAATTCAAATCAATCAGTAATCTAATCAGTCGCAGCATCAGAAGTTTCATTGTACACGATGCTATAAAAATGGGAAGAGTGGCAATAAGCATCATTATAATTACTGCAGTTCGAACCTGGAAATTGTTCATCAGCCCATACTGACATGGCTCGTGTCGACATCTTGAGAAGTCATAGCCCAGCCCACAGGCTGCCGAGCCATTGCAGTTCATCCCGGAAATGACGGTGTCATTCATGTTCCCAGTGGCATCTCGGACCACACAGGCCCCTGGGGAAACAACGGTGGCTTATCATTTCTTTATATGAGGAGTTCTATTCCCTGAGGGGTTTCTTCTGAAAACATACTTGGCTTACTTGGAGACTGAGCAGGTCCCTTGACTCTCCTGTCTTCACTGTCAATGCTTCCCGGGACGAGGTACCTGGAGGCTCCTGTCTGCTGAAGCCTGGGAGCAGCCCTGGTGTCTAACAGGCTGCCACTTCTACTGTCTTGGGGGAGGGGCTAGTCCTAGCTCTCACTTGCTTCTGCAAGACACTTGGATGTTAAAAATATCTTACTTTCTGATCTCCTAAAATGCACATACAATTCAGATGTCATAGTACTCAATTCAGATTTTGGGCTTAGTGCTACCGATTCAGTGTTTCTCCAGTAGGATTTATTGTCTCATCTATGAGAGAACCGAGACAGCATTTTTGAATTCAAGTAATTCAGAGAACCAAGCCCCTGCTTTCAACTAATGATATTCCTTGCATAATTTTTAAGCAGTTGTAATTCTACTTGACATACAATTTTAACAGTTGAAATAATAAATGAAATATTTTGGGATAAAATATTATAATTTATTAAGTAATATTAATGGTCAATAATATTCTATCAAATATTTGCCTCAGTTTATTCAATTTTTTCATACATTTAGGTGTTTCTGTTATTTTCTATTATAGGTATTCTAAGAACATCTTTGTGCATACATTTTTTTCCTGTGTTTCAAAGTATTTCTCTAGGATAGATTCCCAGGAATGGAATTATCAACTTTTTTAAAGATCCTTAATATATATTTTAATCACCTACATTCCTTATGAAATTTTCTAACCATACTCTCTGACATTATGCATTTAATAGGATTATTGAAATATATGAACATAAGTGTGAAATATATATAAACTTTTCTGAACTACCTGAAGGAGAAATCTTTGACAAACCAATGCCAACCAATAAAACTGCTTATTTTGCTTTCTCCCTTTTTGTTCATAACTATAAGAGGGGTTCCAGTGATAGTTAGGTACTAATGAGAATCCTGAAGTTTAGCCATGAATTCATATTCTTTAAATCTAGAAAAGACTTAAGAATCATAGAATCTTCAAGTTGAAATAACCACTTCGGTACAGAAATTTTTTTCTAAAGCCCTGAGATGTGGCCTGATTACTCTATACCTGAACCAGAGACACCTGTGTTACAGTTTAATTGCATTCAAACCCTAGAGATCAAAGAATGGAATTAAAACTGTTACCTTTATAAAAAAATGTTCTGCTTATGTTCCATTGAAAGTCCATTGGACTCGAAAACCCATCAAACCCCTTGTAATCTGGCATTCCAACACCAGAGACATACTACTTACCTACACAAATAGCAACTCCTATGTAGGCAACGGTGGTGATGAAAATGGCCAGCATGGTTCCTCTGGGGATAGCATCTTGGGGATCCTTTCAAATAATAACATGGAAGTACAAGGAGACAGGGTGGAATCAGAAACAGAGGTCACTAGGAGCTATTTCTGTGTTTTCAAACTTTTAGACTACTCTTCCTGAGGCAAGTTCTAAAGAAAAGATCAAGCTAATAAAAAAATGGTAAGCTCAAATTCTGTGGGGATAAAGCCAAAGTATTTAGAGTGAATAAAGAAATCTGTAGAATTTTGTGCTGAACAGAAGAGATCTCCAACTGTTCAGGAGGGAATTTTTATAGAAAAGTATACTAGTTAGTTTACTCACTAATGCCTCTCTCTCCCCCTTATCTCCTGTGAATTTCATGCTGATTTATTAAACCTTAAATTACTAGAAATGTCCAACCATACCTGGCACATTGATGATATCTCTGTGTGTGTGTGTGTATTTTGTACTAAGCTTAAGCTTGCCTTAAAAAAATAACTTTTGACTGAACAAAAAGGATCATCTTCTAAATTCTCCAATCTCTCAAATTCTCCATTGGAGTCTTATTCAGGAATGACTGCAATGGGGGATATTTAATTTTCATAAGCAGGCATAAAGAAAGACAAATTTAAACTTATTCCCCAAAATGGGCTATTCTCTTGCTTATAAATATATATAAATTCACTGAGCTGAATCCACATCATCTATAATATACCTTCTTATATCCTATTTGGGGGACTAAATCATATCATAATCAATTCCAAGCAGCATAACTTCTAAATAATTGAATTCAACTTAACAGGGATTATTGAATAGATATTTTAATATATTTATTGACCATACAGGACAGTGCCTGGCATGTAGTAGGAGTCAATGAATATTGAATTGAAGGAAGTACAGTCTCAGTAGGCATTAGTCCCTCCACCAGAGTACATGAGACTCATCAATATGAATAAACAATCAATGCAGTTAAAGTATGATGCTGTTTTTTTTGTTTCTTTGTTTTTTTAGCTTAAATCTGCTGATCAAATCCATCAGAAAGGTAAACTCATGGTGAATGTATATTCAACCTGACAGCTGCAGAGTCAAGCAAATCTGTCCCCTCACAGGAATGATTGTCCCTGTGGAGTCACTCTGTGATCATTAATTCTTTCCTACTCATTAGGAATATCTCCACACATGCCTTGTCTAATACAATGATTTTCAACTTTTTTCATCTCATGGCACACATAGACATATTACTAAAATTCCATGGCACACAAAAAATATACTTGCCTATCTGACCAAAAATAGGTATAATTTTGATTTATTCATACTGGATGGCTGAAATCAGTATGGGATCCAGTATTGTTGTATTGGCTGTTGTCATTTTTCAATTTGACAATCTGTGGGAAGAGAAGTCAGTGCCTATGAGTACATAGACGGGTTTTATATGCTTTAAATTCTTGCAGGACACCGGCTGAAAGTTGCTGGTCTAACACATACATATGCAGCCTCTTCCCCGCAAGCCATTGTCTCCAAAAGTGGATGTGGCAAGTGCGTGCAGTTGAGGAGCACGTAGAAAGAAGATGACCATTGCAGTTGAAATAGGCTTCACTCAATCTTCTAATTCATTTATGTTTCAACATTTATTTTATTGATTAAGGTTTTCTTGGGATCTAAGTGAAATGTGGAGACCTGATTTAAGTGGGAAGAAAGGAAATGTAGGTAAGTATTAAGAGGTATAAATATGGAAAGTAGCTTTGTACCTAAAACACAAAAACTTAGTTTTTGTTTAGGACAACCTGTTATAAGCTCTAAGGCTTATTTAGAATTTACATGAGGGTAAAACTTGACCTGAATGCCAATATCTTAATGTATGATTGTATGTTCATATTGTCTGATCTGGCTACGTTTCTCCTAGACAGGGCTCAGGACTTTGAAAATGCTTAGTTTTCATTCTAAGTGTTAGTTTCCACCCCCTCCCCAAGCAGTAAACCCCCATATCACTTCCCTTTACCTTTATTCATTAAATATTATATACATTATATATGTACATATACAGAACACAAACATTTTATTAGATTTCTGCTTTTGGAGTATGTCAGCCATATCCTAATCTTGAGTCTCTGAAACTGCATCCTAACTTTCTGGATTTGACTGCAGTATCTCCCAAATTTTCTCCCAGGCACATATTCACAGGTTCTCAATGAATATGTTAACAAATAGGAGGTTCAGGATGGAACTCTACTTATGCTGACTCTTACTGACTGCCATCTTCAGAAGAATGCTGGGTTGTAAGCAGAGGCAGCATCTTGCATATTCTTACAGTTTGTAAAAAATGAATGTTTACTAAGCTGAACTGAATCCTTTATGTTTTGATTATTTACTTTCTCTCTCAGAGAGAAATACGTACTGAAGTTTCTTTACCACTTCCCAATATGCAGTCACCTCTCAGTCCTTAGCATGCTTGATGACTCTGGTTTTTTATCATAAACTATTACTTCTCAAAGTATTCTCCCTTGGCTTCCAGGACCCCACTCTGTCTTGGGTTCTCTTGTGTCTTAGGCAACTTTTTGTCTTTCTTCTTCAGGGACTGCCTTTCCACCATCAGGACTTCCCTGTGCACAGCCTGGATGAACTCACGCACACCATGCCTTCAGGTCTTGCTCTAGCTCCTATCCAGAGCTCCAGACTCATTAAGTCTAGCTACATGCCTGGACATCTCCACCTTGAGGTCTTTCTGCAAGTTCAACCTCAGGGGCCAAATATGAGCTTATTTTTCCTCCCTTATTACTCCTTGGAATTAATACAGTGGGTTGCAACCAGTATGAAATGAATATAACAGAACAGAACTAATATGAAAATAATCAGAAGACATCATTTGTAGTAAAGAACTATTTGGGGAAAATTTTGTATATGTACAGTTGGTTGTAATGTACATGTTCTCTTGCTGCAAATCATAGTAAAATAAAATGTCCTTTTTACTTCCTGTTCTAACTCTAACAAAAGCTGACAATTTTGACCCATTTCCCCTGCCACAGCCTTAATTCAAGTCCATGTCACCTATTGACTAGACTTCTGTTATACCTTCTAATTAATCTTTTTGCAGCTCTAGTCTCCCTACCTATCACCCCCCAGCATCCCAACACACACACACACACACACACACACACACACACACACACACACACACACACTCCATCCTTCACAGTCAGCTAGCAAGCTGTCTCTAAAACGTATATCTTGATCTAACCTCCTTAGTGTCTCCAGCTAGTTTTGGGATAATATTCAAACTCCATTGTCCCCAGTTCAAAGAACCTCTGAGTTTTATTTAATAGTATAAATGAGGGTATATGCTGAAAGTTAAGCTTAATCGTAAAATAACCAAAATATTTTTAAATGGAAAGGAAAAAACTTTTAACAACATTGCTACAACCTCTTGTGCCCTGAAAATCATGATGGGATACCCTTTGCATTTTCTTCACATGTAAAATCGAAATTGGAGATTTCTCAGTACAGATTGTTAGATAAGTAAACATTTTCACTAATACAGTATCCCTAACTTGAGTTAGCATTTACCTTGGGAGAAAGATATTATAAGTTTTGCTTTTTAAGATAGTGATATTTTTTAGTTCATCGCTTACTCCTAGAGTGCCCAGGACACAGAAAAGTTCCTCTATGAATATGTTTATTAATATATTGATGAAAAGATTTTTCTCATGTGTCTCATTCCACATGTAAAATCATTCCATCAGCAGCATCTATCTCTGTGCCTTCTTACATTCCATTTCTTCTGTTCCAAATGTCCCTCTCTTCTGCATTCTATTGATGAATCTGGATGGAATGTCCCTCCTCTGAAAGCCTTCCCTTATTTCTTTAGGGAAAGCAATTACTGTTCCTTCTTTACCCTGCATGTGATCTGTTTTTGCTTCTTATGACTCCATTACAGTAAGTCTCTCCACTAGACCCTGAGCTCTCAGAGGGAGGGACTGAGTTCTTCCTTGCCTCCCCAGTGCCGGGTATAAGTGTTGGTTGAGCTGAATTGACTAGTAAGCATCTCATACAAAACTGTATTTAAGAGTCTAAGAAAAGCACAGTATTCTTTAATTCAAATGTGTACTCTGTAGAAACTTAAGTGACACCTGATACTTTTCCAAATCTGAGAAACTGGAAGCTCAACATCCATAGCTAAATTTCACTAAGCAGTGATACTTCCTACTTAAATCATTTCTGAACAAGTTACTTAATTTTGCTGAGCCTCAGCCTAATCTTTTCTTGTGCCATATCTCTGCTCAGGAATTTACTGTGGCACCATGGTTTTTAATGTAACAAATGCAAAAGCCTTTATTCATTCACTCAGTAAGTACTTATTGAAGCTTTGCCAGCTCTGAGGATACAGCAATGAACAAAACCAAAGGCAAAGGCTCCACTTTCACGAGTTGTATTCCAGAGCAAGCACCTCCGGCTCGGGTCTCTCCGACACGGACACCTGTTTCTCCTCACCTTATAAGGTTATCCAGCCTCATGAGGGCTCCTCCAGGTAAACCGTGAGAGATGCTTTGTCTCCCTACTTTTCCTCATGCCTGACTGTTCCTCGTCTCCTCTGTCCGCAATACATTCTCTCCCCAATAGTCAGTATTTAGCCTTCGCTTTCAGTTCGCACTAGAATGTTATGCCAGGAGGATATCATCCTTAACTTAATGGCTCATTAATTTTTATCTCACAATCAATTTGGACAGTGCAAATGGTTTGAATTTATACATACCTCTCTTTTTAAATATATTTTATTGATTATGCTTATTACAGTAGTTCCAACTTTTCCGCCTTTGGCCACCTCCACCCAGCACCCCCACTCCCTCTGGCAATCCCTCCTCTCTTAGCTCATGTTCTTGGGTCATGAATATAAATTCTTTGTATACAAATCTCTTGATGGCTCTTATAAATATTTCTTGTTTTCCAAAGTAATTATAGATTTATTGAGGTAAAACTTATGCCTTCTATGGTGTGTGTGCGTGTGTGTGTGTGTGTGTGTGGTAGACACTGTTTATTGCCTCCTAATATTCCTTCTCACCTTCTTCCTTTTACTATTAGAATCCTATAAAATTTTATCTGGACACATGGCAGCTGAGCTAGAGATAACATTTCCCAGCCCTCCTTACAACTACGTAAGGCCTCAGACCAAATTCTGCCCAACGGAATGTCAGCAGAAGTGATACATTAAAGGTCCAGGAATTGCTTGTCCTCTGCTTCCTTATTCCCCTTCCCATGGACTGGAATGTGATCTTGGACATGATCAGTCAACTTTGACCTTGCAGATGATGGCAATCCCCAAGGGGATGGTAAAACAAGGGGGGTTATCTGGGTCCCTGGACTACCTTTCGGAGCACATCTTTCTTATTCCACTGGGTGGCTATGAGCTCAAACTTTTATCCACTAGAAAAACTTCTATCTTGTTTAAGTCAAAATTACTGGTCTCTTATAAAATATTTAAACCAATATCCTAACTAATACAATGTTCTGTATAGTGCTTAACATAGAATAATATGAATAAGTGTTAAATAAATACATATTAAACAAGTGAATGTGTCCCTGAATTTAATATCAGCATCTGGAAATAAAGTAATTTATCTTTGTTTTTTTTCTTAAATGTTCCATGTTCTTACACATTATATGTTTAAGAGAGAAAGTGGTGGTTCTTCTATTTGTTTCATTGAATAGTATTGATTTTGTTGGAAATGTGACACACTGTCATACTCTTTCCTTCTGATATGACTGAATAAGACTTGTGGAAGGACTATCAGAAATAGGCAGTTTGGCATTAAAATATGATTTTTGAGTAATGAGGAAACCTTATGGAAATTTTATGATCTGAAAGCTGTAGAGAAACATGGCCACCGTCGATCTCTACGGCTCTTTGTGCTGCCAGCCAAGTGCACTGCCACCTCCCTGGACTACAAAAGCAGAGAAAACAACATACCTCCAAATCTCCGGAGATATTGGCACCTGCAAGAATCCCAGTAGCTGCTGGGAAAAAAATGGCAAAGACAGAGAAGAAGCCTTCACCTTTTGTGAAGCTTGGCCCAAAGTTTTCTGCAAATATTGATGCTGCAACACAAATAATGAGAAATTACCATTTAGATGTTCTTCACAGAGTAGGAGATAAAATTACCTTTGGCTTCTATAGCCCTAAATGCAAATGAGTTCCTATAATCTCAATGAAACCCACAGGTGCTGGTGTACTGATAAACCTCATGTTAATATTTGCCAAAGGTCAACACACATTTCACAAGGTTTTAGATCTCCAGAACAGAGCTCTGTGAAATCAATCAATTTTGTGCCAACAGAGACACCTAAATTCTTTGAATCTAGAAGACTGAAAAACAAAGAAATGGAGAATTCTCTCATGGTGTTACAGGCACACACAAATATACCACACGTATACACTGTCCTACACATATACAACTATATTTTCACATGCATAAATACCTTAATCAACACATTGCTTTTCCATGTCTCTTTAAAAAAATGCAGAAACCTGTGAATGAAGCTATCTTACAATTTTTTAAAAACTTTATTTATTGACTTTTAAAGTGAGGGGAAGGGAGGGAGAAAGAAGGAGAGAAACATCAATGTGTAGTTGCCTGTTATGTTCCCCCCACCAGGATCAGCAACCCAGGCATGTGCCCTGACTGGGACTCAAACTGGCAACCCCGTGGTTCCCAGGCCAGCACTCAATCCACTGAGCCACGCCAGCTGGGGTGCTACCTTACAGTTTTGCTCTTAATATTCTAGCCTACTCACTGCCTGCTGAGATTGAATTTTAAATTCTTATACCAAATTTTCACATATGGGAGAATAATATTGTGAGGAGGTTTGATCATAAAATAATACCATCCCACAGGTTGTCACCAAATTACTTAAATGAAAAAAATTATCTAGAAGGAAAAAAAAAAACAGAAAGGGAAAGAGAGCAAGAAAAGGAAGATAAATGTGAGCAAAAGAATCTAGAATAATACAAAAACAAGGAAAGAAGATTTATAGCATCAGAAAAGAAATACAGCAGGAGCTGGAAGGAGAAAAAAGAATTAAAAAGCAAAAGGAAGCTAACATGCAAAGCAAACAAGATGATCTTTACAGAGAAAAACAGAAAGAAAGAGATGATGTGACGTAAGAAGAAAATGAATACTGAAAACTGAGCAAATAAAGGGAAATACTTAAAAAATCTCAGCCGTGGATTCCGGAGTAAGCTGGAGTGGAAAGTTAGGAAAGAGTAGACAGGGGAAGTAGCAGAGGGGAGAGAAGTCAAATTCCACGCTCAGCGAAGGTATCACAGGACGGTGCCCTAAGTGCCTCCTACAGTCGTTTATGCTTGAAAACCTGACAGTGCTGCTTAACTAGGAAATGCTATTAAAGCAAGGTGCAAAAAAGTCTAGCGGGAAAAACCAACTGTCTGACTTGAGTGCTCTTAGTGCTTGGACCAATGGTCTGAGCTTCCTTCTCTTTCTTTGCACGTGCACTTTCCCCCTACTGTTTTGACAGCAACAACAAGTTGTTTTGCACTTTAAGGTTTTCAAAAATACCTTTATATCCACTATCTTAGTTGCTTTTAAAAATCCCCACAGGAAGTTATTATTATCACTCACACCTGACCAGGAAAATCTGAGACCCAAACAGGTTAGTGAGCCATCTAGCTGGTAAACAGCAGGGTTGCGACTCATTCTGGCTCCTGAACCCAACATCTGGCTCTTCCTTGGATCACAGGGCTGGAGTGGGGGTCACAGGGATGGCAATGGAGGGGAGCAATGGAGGACCGTTTATTGCAAAGCAACTCATTTGTTGCACGTACATACCTTGATAATTAAAGAAACCTCTGGACCTCTTCTCATTGTTGGATGGAATGACGGTTCCAATGAAAAAGTTTGCTATAGCAATAAGAAGAATAACCAGAAGGATCACTTGAGCCTGGAATGGCAAAGTAAAAAGAAGAGCCACATTACATTTATTTAACAACTTTTTACATAATCATGAAAGTTATGTGTCCACTGAAGAAAGATTCTATCTGGTTATTCCAGTTAAGACTCTACTACCTGGATTAAATGATAAGTGGACCCTTACAGAATAGCATCTTAATGAGCCTTATTTGGTATGACTATAGATGTCACATTTTCAATGGGAGCATGTGATTGGGCACTTGAAGTTGACATTACAAGAACATTCTAAGTACTGGGCAGGTACCTTACTGCAGTGTCCTCAGGAATATAAGTGGAGCCCAAAACTTTAACACTGATAGACTTTATTTCCTTTTCAGGCAGAGCACCATGGATTCCTCCCATTCCCAGTGCTAACTGCAGGAGTATGAGAACACAGAATGACTCACAGGGTTCCCCTGACCCTCAGTGCATTTGATGTTGGGTTGCCATTATGTGCCCAGCACAAGCAGTCTGCAAGGCTGATCAGCCAAATTGCCTTTTTTTCTTAGTTCCCCATACATTTAGAGGTGTTTATTGGCTTGCCATTTCCATGTACTGTTCATTCTGCTAAGAAGGCACTTCCACTTTTTACGGAACTGTTTCCTTCTTTCTGTTCCTTTCAGTCTTAGTTATCTCCTCAGGCAGGCCTTTCTTGATCACTGAATCCAAATAGCAGTTAATGTTCACCAAGGGCTTTCAATATAACAGCTGCAGATTTAACTTTACCAGTATGCTTTCAGATATGGATTGCCACCAATAACTCTGTGAAGCAGGTAATGTTATCATCATTTAAAGATAAAGAAACTGAGGCACAGATAAGTTAAGCAATTTACTAGAGGTCATATGGATATAAACTAGATTCAAATCCAGGCATTCTGAGAGCAAAGCTGAAACTTTAGATTCTGCCGTCTGCTCCATGAGACTGCATTGCCTCCCTCAGGGAACAGTCATTGTAAGTATATTCCCCATTATTTTCCATCTCAGTGCCCTGTTTATTGCTGTTGTAGTACTTTTACAATTTACCATTTTATACGTACTTGTTAACTCCTTGATTATTACTCATGTTCTCATAGAGCATGTACTCAGCTAGGGTAGAAATTGTGCCTATTTCTTTCATAATGGAATAAATATCCAGTGCCTAGCAGAATCCCCAGCACGTGTAAGCACTTAACCCATTTTTGTTTAATGTGTGAATGCATAATCCGTAGATAAGTGCAGTGCAGGAATGTCTCCTATTGCCTTATGTAGGTGGAAGGCTTAGGCCATCTTTCCATTGCTGGTGCCTTCTCCAGGTATCCAGATTCATTTTCAATTGTGCCAGTCACTGTACAGAGTTACAAAGCACGCAAAAAGGCATGTTTCCTGTCACTTAGAAATTTACTAATGGTTTTATTACTATTTAAACACAGATATTCACTAGTTCCAAGGCTTGTGTTGTCCTCCAATTTTCTGCTGAAGAACTGGATTTCAGAGAATGATAGTTTCTGCCTCTATTACCTTCTTTCAATGCACTAGCTATTTCTTTTGGTTTCGGCACCCACAACCACCTGAAATGAGTTAACGAGGGTATGATTGGGAGACATAGGCTTCCAGCATGTGCTGCTGCTGTGATCCTAATGCAATCTGTGCATAAAGATGGCGCCAACCTTGGTGGCTGTGTCGCTACAATGAGAGCAGAGAAGCACAAAGCTCAGGTCTGATCAAGTGTCTCGCATGCGCTGTGAGTCCAGACTGCTTGGATTCGTGCTCTGAGGGCTTGGTGTTCTGCCGAGCACTAACGTGCAACTTTTCCATGGCAAGTAATAACAGTACTTCTTTCTACATAGGGGTTCTATCTATCCCTGCAATTTATCCAGGGTCTGACCAGCAGTTGTTGGAAACCAGATTTTGAGAAATTTACCTTTGCTTCCCATTCCATTCCAGCCACCGAAATTCCTAACAGAATCACCACTGTGATTGAGCCTATTATCCGGATGTCATTGGTTGGATCCACCATCATTGAATCACTCTCCTGGGGAGAAATCACAACAATGGTTAGAGTTGAAACTTTTTCTTTTGCATATTTTATTGTATCATTTAACAGTAAGATGAATACTAATATACTAATGTCTGGGGCCATATAAGATAATAGAAAAATGGAGTGCTCATAAACTTGAGAAGATAAAGAACTTAACATTAATTTTTTCCTATGATAATAGGCCTTTGATAGCTAAGGTTAGGAGATGGAAATTTTGGAGATTTATTCTAGTCACAGCTTTAGAAGCTATTATAGCACTAAGTGAAAGTATGTGCACACACACATATCGTGTGTTGTTTCAGAACGACTAGTTATTTTTGTGTGTCAGGGATATCCTAGAAGAATGAAAATGAGTAGTTTCCAATGTGTATATTGGAGAATAAGTGTTATTCAATTAAAGAACAAACTACACAAAGCAGATAATGCATCTCTTGAAGATAGCATACCTTATGAACTATATACCCCACTCATTCATTCACCTAGTTTTTCAATAGAAGTACTGTTAGCAACTAAATTCAGTGAATGCTAGCCCTACCACAAAGGAGGACTAGATGTGAGTTCACATGCCAGCTAATTCATGTCTCCTGTATGCACCATCTACTTACTATAGATGGGGCACCTACACTAGGAAATGCCTGGTTTTCTGCAGTGAGTTATTCTAATGTTTTAACTTTCTTTCTGTTTGAAAATCTATACTCATAATAGTAATGCAGTAGTTTCCCCTTTATTGGTGGTTTCTCTCTCTGTGGTTTCAGTCACCTACAGTCAGCTATGGTCCAAAAATATTAAATTGAAAATTTCAGAAATAAACAATTTATACACTTTAAATTAACTGCCATTCTGAGTAGTGTGGTGACATTTTGTGTTGTCCTGTGCTGTCCCACCTGGATGTGAATGTCCCACCTTTGTCCAGGGTGTCTGTGCTGTAGATTCTACCTGTCGGCCTGTTACTTAGTAGCCATCTGGGTTATCAGATCAACTATCACAATAACTTGGTGCTTGTATTCAAGTAACCTTATTTTACTAAGTGATTTCAAACTGCTAAGGCAGTGTGCTGGCAATTTGGATGGGCCAAAGTTACAGAGTGCTTCATTTAAGTGAAAAAGTGAGCTCAGCACAATAAGGTATTTTGAGAGAGATCATATTCATTTAACTTTTATTACAGCACATTCTTCTAATTGTTCTATTTTATTAAGAGTTATTGTCAACCTCTTAGTGTGCTTAATTTATAAACTTTGTCATAAATGTCTATAGGAAAGGTATAGTATATATAGGCTCAGTAATACCCACAGTCTTAGGTGTCCACTGGAGGTCTTAGTGCACATCCTCAGTGAGTGGAATGGGACTACCGCATTGCTGCTGACAGTAACACACATTGTTTATCTGATGGTTTGTATTTTATGGAGTATTTCATGTATATTACTTCATGATCTGTACCACATTTATGAGAAATGTATAAAATAATATTAGCCCACATTAACCATTTGGAAAGCAAAGTTCAGTTGAATAGAGGGATTGGTCCAAAATCTCTCAGCTGCTAAATGTGAGAGCCAGGATTTTAAGCTAGCTCTGATGTCAAACCTAGGGTTCCTTCAACTATATTCAATTTCCATATTCTGCAAAGTATATCTATTTCTTTTCATCATGCCATAATACGATAATATGACCTAGTGCTCTGAAGAGGCAAATTGAGCAAAATTATGTTGCTTAGCTGAAGAAAAGCTTTTACTTACCTTAAGGAGGTCTACCACAGTCTCAGCAAATCCCACCACATACATAGCAACAGCCACTGCATTGGCAAAAGCAAAGATCAAGCCTATCGACCCACCGAATTCTGGCCCTAAGCTTCTAGAAATAAGATAGTAGGCTCCGCCTGAAACAAAAATAAATATGCTTTACTTTGAGAAACTGCTAAGGGACTTAGTTTATATGACAAAGTAACTTTGAACACTGAGAACATATGATATATTAATTATTCTAAGAAAAAGCTGACAATTTCCTAATAATTCTGGAAATCTTGTTTTACCTTAATGAATAGCTTAACCCTTCCTTGCACTCTGTACATAACCTGCAATAGAACTATCGTGATTTAGTAAAACCCAATTTATTGAAACCTAATGATACACAAATGTTACAAAAAAGAATACAGTAAACTTTACCAACAATGCTTTGTCTTTTACAAAAGTTCATTGGAGAGTTCAGTTACATTATTGAATGTAACTGAGATAAAATTTTATATCTCAAATTCCCAAGAACAGGTAGGCCTAGGCAAACAATGAAGTGGGCAAAGTTTATTGTTGTTATTCTAACTTCCTTTCTGTTATAATTTTCTGGTACATATTTGCTGTATAAAAATGGTACCTGTATAGTGCTCTATAATATCCACTCTATAAATCATACTTTTGAAAAAATGTTTTTAGCTCAAAAAGGCATGATGTGTATGGAGGTGACAAACAGGAAGGGAAGAAGTTGGAACAATTGCTTCTGCCTCAGACCTTCAGAAGGTAGCCCTACGTATGGCTGTATTTCTGTGCATGTGAAAGACTGAGCTGGGCTGGTTAGTTGCTTAGGGGGCACTGGGAGTGTGTCAGTGACAGAAAAAGGACCAGACATTGAGAGGCCTGGATAACTAGATGTTTGTGCAGACATAGTAAATTAATAGCTTCCTATACCAAGCTAGTCTTTGAGGTGGACAGAACTGGTAGGGAAATGACATTGAACAAATGTATCTACAGCTAGTGGTGGAGGGAGGTTGGGGGGTGGAGGAGCTGGGCAAAAAGGAAAAAGGATTCATGGACATGGATAGCAGCAGTGTGGTGACTGCTGGGGACAGGGGAGTCTAGGGGGACTAAATGGTAATAGAAGAAATTACGATAAAGATTAAATTAAAAAAATCAAAACAATCTTTTAGTGAAGAAGAATTTCCTCCACTGTATTAACTCTTACAGGTTAAGGGCTCAAAGCCCTCTCTAGAAATGTAACCTATTATCTAAGTGGGGCAAATCCCCATTATTTCCTCTGTGCAGATTGGCTAGCCAGTTCCTTAGGCTTGGTCGAAGTGAGAGTCAGGCAGAAATTGTGAGAGGAGGTATGTTGTGGGTAGGATGGTGCTTTGAAGGCCTTGGGTGGGAGACCTGGATGAGATACCCAAGTAGAGACCCTGAAGAACCAAAGCAGAATGGGAAGGGAGAAGGAAGGAATTCAGAACATGGATCAACTTTATCCATTTTATTTTCTGCTTCGGCCTGCTTGTTCCTGGATGATCTGAAAGAAACTTTGTTTTGTTTGCTTTTCTTTTCTTTTTAAAGATCCTTGACGGCTGTTGGCCACTGGAAGCCGAGTGCTGGGGTGAGCTCTGAGGACCGACTGAGTGGGAAGTACCAGCAGCGTTAGCCGGGGCACTGGGGAAGGGCCCGCTGAGGGGACCTGGGAGACAGCTTGCAGGGCCCGTCCGAGGCACCAAGGAATGCCTTCTTTCTACACACCTGGTGACCCTCTACTTTATAAACACGTCTACTCACTGGAAATGGGTTGAAGAAGTCTTTTCTAGAGATCTCTTAATATTAGTTGAGAAGAATTTTGCCTTACTCCTTACATTTTGGGTTCTTTTATTTTAAAGCTTTGGAGACTAATTGTCAATAAAAAAATTTTATTTCCAACATTAAACCAACTCTAGACATTGCCATGTCACCAAAGCTTGCAGTCAAAAGTAAGTGAATTGGCTTACCTCCTCTTACTACTCCATTTGTGCAAATGGCAGACATAGAAATACCTGTGAGTGTTGTCACTACCACACTCAGGCCAATGATGATGACTCCAAGACCTGCAAAACCCCCCAAGAAAAGTGTTTGGCTCCAGGACTTCCCGAAGTCCTCAGTACTTCAGGAGGCAGCAGCCTGACTCTTGTCACAGAAGGATCCATCTCCCCACGAAAAACCTGGAACGTTCTAAAGAGTCCCATTCCACGAAGGTCTAGGAAACACCTGAAATGTACTAAATTTTAAAACTGAAGCCATGTCCAGGGATCATTTTCCAAGAAACGCCAGCAGGAGGAATGCAGACTCGCCTGAAAAAGGAAACATTTACCCAGGGAACGTGAACAGCTGTACACCAGGACCTGCAGCGTGCGAGAGAGGCCCATTCGAAAGGAGGCTGCAGCGAACTGGAGCAAACTGGGACTGCAGTCACAGTACCTTATGTTTCCTTCGGGCTCCTGCTCATCCAGAGGGTTAGCCAGGCTTCAAGGACATTGGGCTACTTTCTCGTTCCAATAAAGAAATTATATATATAAAAAGTTTTTGCCTACCCGTAGCAAGTGATGAGAGCATTAGATATCTTAGAAATTTTACCTCCACGAACAAACCCGTTTGTTGCTATTGCGGAAGTTGACAACCCAGTAATAGAAGTTACCATGGTGGAAAGAAGAATTATGAGAACTCCGAGACCTGTCAGCAATGGAAGATAAAAGACATTGTATTTTACTTGTCTTCCGTGGATTCCCTGTTGCCACAAACTACACTGCCTTTAATTTTTTATGTCCGAGCCGTGGGCCCCAATGGAGTTCCTTTGTGCTACAGAGAAACCAGCTTGCCTGGCATACAGATCAAGTCAGAGAGCTGCTCATTAGGATGAAGGATGGTTTCCAGAAGTAAAAGTGTGAGCTGCAGCCCTGGAAAGGAAAAGTTGACTTGTGCTGGTGTCCTGGGAGAGAAACCACCCTGGCTGTGAAAAGAGAAAACATGACACTTGACCTTCTCTCTTGCTTGAAAGGAACCTGAGTGAGAAAGTTGGGGGGTTGACAAAGGTTAAATCCTTCACCATTCTTCTTGCCTCTCTCTTGCTTGAGAGGTGGGGGGAATAAGGAACCAACTCAGATTACCTTTAAAAACACTCCAGAAAGGTCACTGGTGAACTATTTGAGCCTGTGTTGCCTTTACCTTACAAATGATCGTGCGGGTCACAAGTTTAATTACCTCCTCTGACATATCCATTTGTGGCAATAGCAGAGGTGGATAAACCAGTGATAGCAGTCACTGTCACGGCTAAGCCGATGATAATCACACCAAGACCTCAGTTGAGAGAGGAAAAATAAAGGCAATTAATCGGTGGAACAATCCATTAGATCGTTTACAAAAAAGCCAGCAAGTCTAGGGTTACATTTCACCAAAGGACCACATTTGAGCCAACAAGCTGGCCTAACAGTCACCACAGAGCCAGTGCTCAGCATTAAAGTTTCCTGCCTATAGCAGCGCAGATCCTAGAAACTCAGGAGCTAAGATGCGGAGTGTGAAGATGCACACAGCTAAGCAACTATGGCCGGCCAAAGTTTATCGTGAACCCCATGCATGATGACGAAGTTCTAAGGACACCTGTAAACATGGTAATTGGTCTACACAGTACTAAGCTGTTCATCTAACTAAAGAGTGAATGTTCACCTTTCCAGGTAACTATCTTTTTATGTACATTTGGTTGTGTAGGAGTGGAGAATTATATACAACACAGCAGATTGTTCATCTGGCAGGGAAGTAATGTGGAAAGAATCAAATTGAACTACTTTCACTCATTGGCTATATGACCTCTGACAAGTTACTTATTTTCTGAGTCAAAAGTGGCAATAAATTTAGAAAGGGTGTGTGGGTAAGCGGTTAGCATAGCGCGTGGTATGCAGGTCACAATCAGTGGCACTACTTTTTGATCAGATCCCAGCAGTCATAACAACTATTTTTTTATGAAAAGCCAGCTGTATATCCAGCTATGTGTTAGGTAACATGAGAAGTACAAGAAGCAAATAAAATGAGAAAAAAGCTTCCCTCAAGAAGCTTATGGTACAGAAGTCAATGATTATGAGAGGGAGAAAGTGGTGAGCCAGAATTTAAAGGAAGGCAAGGGTGCCTTTAGCTAAGGATTATTTTGAGCTAAAGATAATTGAGAAGTAGATACCTCCCTATATTTGCCTAAAAACAAGACACAAATTTGTAAAGACACCAGAGACCATTCTAGACCCTTATAAGCTGGAATTGATACCAGCGGAACATAAAGTTTACTTATCTTTCATTAGTTCCTCCATATATTTGCCTTCCCACAATTTGCCAACCTAGAAACTCAGTCCTTTCCCTTTGTCTTATCACTTCTCTAAAAATGCATCATCCTCTCAAGATTCTGTACAAGCCCAAGTTCTAACCACCACTTTGTTACCCATTGCTGAGTCTTCTTCCCATGTGTATATACACTGCACATGTCAGTAAACTTCTGATTGTTTTTCTCTTGTTAATCTGTCTTTTGTCAGTCTCATTTAAAGAGCTGTAGACAGTGAGCCTAATATCAGTAGAGGGAAAACAGTTTTCTTTTGCTATAATATCCTCCTCAATGAAGGTTGATCCAGAATTTGGGGAGAATTCAGGGGTCATAGGCACTGAAATCACACTGGCTGTAGCCAGAATGTTTTTGCCTGGGCCCGTTTTGTATGATCCCCGACATAAAATGGATGTTCCATAATTGTTGACAGTCTCTCTTATTCCAAGGATGATTAGAAAGGTAATCAGCCAAAAGAGGCTGTGATCTTCCTGGACATTCTCTGGGAGAAACAGAAGTCTAGGGAGGTTAAGGATAGAAATGGGAACGAGGTGTTGGATGCTGGCCCTTTTGATGCTCTCAGCTATATCCTGGCTCTAGCAGAAATCTCTAGGCTATTTTACTGGTTGAAGTGCAGTAGCAAGAGGCTAAGTGTGGGCACAACATGCATATTTGGACCATATTGCTTTGGCCCTGCACAGTCTCGAAAGTTTGGTGTTGAAAGAAACAGTTGCACTAAATGCTTCATATCTATTGCAGGAATCCTGGGGCAAGCCTCACCTCTACAACACTATGTGACCTCAGTTCTTTGTACCCATAAAAGGGACTTTTTATGATCTTTTGCACATCATTTTGCTCTTGACTTTATTTTGAGTAAGTTTGATATCAAATGTTTAGCTCACCCTATCGATTGTACAGAACCATATAGTTTGCATTTCAGGGCATTAAACCAACTCTGATTTTATTATTTCCCTACTCTTGCCTCTGTTTTTTCAACAGTTCTTATTTTATGCTTTGGCATTGATTGCATACATTTTGGTTAACCATATTAAACCCTGAAACAAATTTTATACACTTAAACAGTGAGAAATTTGCTTCTTTCTCACAAACATAAAATCCCAGTGTAAAAGGCAGCTTAGAGACCATTCAATTCATGATTTTCTCAAAGTATAGTCCTTTAACCACCTGCTTCAGGAAATGCCAGGGTTCTCATTAAAAATGCCAGACCTACTGAGTTTGGATCTTTCAAAGTAAGTCCCTGGATTCTGCAGTTTTACAACTTAATTTTCCAGGTAGTTCTTATGTACAGCATAGTCTGAAAAACTATTGCACTATCCTCAGCCTATCTCAATGTGTGTCTGCCTATTCAGCAAGGTTCTTTAGCATTATCTTTGAAGAATTAATTGGGAAATAATTAATCCAGCTCCCTAATTTGTAGATGAGAAAATAAAGCTCCCAAAGTATAAATAACTCGCTTCAGGTCATACCTGCTTTCATACCCTTCTTCCCTACCCGATGGCTACGTTTATGGGAAACCCCAAATTATTCCCAAAGCAAAAAGAAACTACTTGTATTGTTTCTTTTCTTGCCCAATAAAGGAGGCTCCAACAGGACCCAGGTGGTGGTGACTTGATGAACTCATTTAGCTTTAAGCTCAGAGCAAAGGCCAGTAAAACTGAGTAAGAGTGGTAATAAGTTTCTATTACTCACTAAAGTCTATTTTCTGAGAATTAAAAGAAAAAGACCTGCCATTCAAAGGAAAGGATAGTGCAAAACTTAACACTCGTTTAGTTAGAAGAACTCTACTCTCTTCTAAGGTAGGATTGAACTTCTTAAATAAAAGGTCCTATTAAAACAACACTGATGTCTGAAAGCATAATAAAGGGTTTAGCAGAAGATAGGATTCTTCAGATTTTATGGTTTCGCAGTAAACATGAAACTGGATTGTCTGTGAAGAGTAATGTAAGATCTGATTAAAGTTCAGATTATTGCACAAACATATGGATGTTAAATAAGTTGCATTAAAAAGAATTACTCTTGCCCTTGGCTATGCTCACACCTCCAAACAAAGTAATGTTTCTTGATGATCTCAATAAGTTACTAAACTGCCCTTAAAAACCTAATTTTGCATGAAGCCCTGGAGCAAAACTTGGCAATATTAAGATGCAGATTTTCCATGGACCGGCATACACTTACTTTGGGCCCTGTGGCGGTAAGCATTCATTTGACACGCATCATAAAGCCAGCAAGCAGCCCTTTGTCAGGAACCGAGCAGTTGCCAAACATGAAACATGGAGAAACTATGGGAACTGGTTCCAGTTTTTCAATTTACAACCCAGCCCTTTCTTTTTCAGAGTTAGTCTTCTGATGATTCTGAAATGTGTTTTGAGGAGCAAAGGCAATAAATAATGACCAAGTACCTTTTAACTGTGAATTGAGATACATTCTGGAGTAGAATCTGAAAACACATCCAAACCTGTATGTTTTTGATGCTAATGATTTATAAGTCTCCCCCAAGAGTAAATCCATAATGTATTTTCCATACATAGCGTAGAATGCCATGAGTTTTTATCACAGTAAGTCAGGAACTTTGATAAAATTCAAATAAATTTTTCAAAAAGTTTTTATTAATATACTCTCAGTAAAAAGATTTGCCATAGGGAAAGTACTTTAAATAGAATATAACATGTAAAACATTAAATAGTTACTCATAATAATTTCAACATCATCAATTTTTCATTTGGAAAAAATTACCAAGTTATATACATTATCTCAGTCATTTTATCTATGACTTTAAGCTTCTATCTGGCAATATTTTGTTAACCTTTTTTTCTTACTGCTGATATCTGAAAGTAACATGATTATTTTCTTTGGAAAATGTTCAACAATTCAGCATTTTTATTAGTCAGGTCACATTTTCACCTGTTTTCCACCAGTTTTTTTTACTTAGTGAAGTTTTGCCAATAATCCTAAGGGGAATGGATACTCTCATAAATGTCAGTATGTCCCCAAATATGAATACTATTATTTAAAATGAATGTGTATCTATATACCTGTCACCTAAAACTCTATGAAAATATTGAACATTTCCTTCAGCATTTATCTGGTTGGCACACTGGAAAATTCCAGTCTCCCAGGGGTTAACATTTCACCTTTCCTCTCAGACCAACATAGTCTGAGATAAAAAGTAAAAGAGCCCAAAGCTCTTCTGTGACCTTCAACTCATGTTCAGCATTAATGGTGAACACAAATTGCTTATTGAGCTTATAATTTACATCAGAAATTATAGAGGAGAGGAAAAAGTGCTTACCAATTCCAGCTTCTCCAACAATCCAGGAGAGGCGAATGAAGAGCATGACGCCCCAGATATTCAGCATGCATCTTACCTGTGAGCAGAAGGCACATTGACAAGGATGTGAGAAGTGAGAGAGGGGCAAAACCCAGGTCCTTGCAAGTCTGGCATTCAGGCCTTGCTAACACTCTGTCCACTAGAAC
Organism: Tonatia bakeri; assembly: GCA_004024845.1. NCBI lineage: Eukaryota > Metazoa > Chordata > Mammalia > Chiroptera > Phyllostomidae > Tonatia > Tonatia bakeri. The sequence continues at coordinate 176,072 of PVIA01001459.1, read as the reverse complement.
ACTGAGTGGATAACTTTCATTTGTAAACACAGGAGCTTTCTCACCAGCACACCTTTCACCCATCCAAACTTCACAGCACCGGACTTATCTTCTTCTTCTTTGTTTTCAGCTTGATCATCTCCAGACATCCCGTCACCGTTGGCCACCCTGTCAGCTGATCCTGGGGCCACTGCCACATTCTGCATTTTTACAGACAGTTGAAAACACAGGATATGGTCAGTAAACACTTGGTTCCTTACAAAGTTCAGAGCCAATCAAAACATTGGACATACACTTTTAGACAAAAAAAAACTGTAGACATTTTAATAAGATAATTAATTTTTGCCCTGGGAAGCTGAGTAATTTTAGGCACCAAGACTGTGGGTGTGGTAAAGGAACCCGGGCAGTTCTGCTGGTAAGAATATTACCATAGAATAAATGGCCAGATTTGGATTTGTTTAGAACGCAAAAGGAAAAAAGAGAAAAGAAGGAGTGCAATAAAGAGAGGACTGTCTATCATAAGAGAATGAGGACCTTTGAGAAGAGGGCCTGAAAGTTAACCTTCCTCGTACTATGGAGGTCCTGGTCTTCCTCTGGGTATCGTCTATGGGCTCATTTTACTCATGTAAAATAATGAGGACAAAACTTTTCTACTCATGTCAGAATGTCTTTAAGAAGATTCAATGACAGAATACAGACTTTTTATTTTATTTTATTTTTAAGAAAAATGTTTGAAGGCACCACATGGCTACAAGGATGCTATTTCTGTAGGGAGAACTTCCTTCGGATGCAACATGCCTTTGTCTGAGGACTGTGCTGTTGGTGTTGCACAGACAGAGAGAGGTCTCACAATTAGACAGATGGGCTGAGTAGAAACAAGAAGTGAGTACTATAAAAAAGGTTAAACCTTTATTTATTTGCTTATTTTCCCTGGGCCTAATTTTGAAAAAGAGCTTCCTCATCAGTAGGAAGTCTATGAATTCAAGGGGAGAGAAAGCAGCTCGGTTTCTCTCAAGAACAACCTCCTAATTTCTCTTTTAGGCGTGGCCTTTATTTATTTCAGCTGCATCCACTGGATTTAGCCTATCTGTCACTTACCTGACTCATTAATGGTTAGACTACACCCCAGTGTACTCCCCAAAGCAATCTTCCCAGGAAGGGGTTTGAGACAATTGGGGAAGTCTTTTAATTCAGCACTTAATTACCATTATTAAAGAACAACTTTATTTTGTTTAAAAGTTTTAAATGATTTAAGCACAGAATGATGTGTAATAGGTCTTGTACAAGGACATTTCCCTCTAAAGTGGAACTGGTATGAAATAAACACTCAGTACTTATTATAAGAACCTTATTTGGGGATGATTGAAGTTCTCGCCCTTGCCCTGCTCAAGGATTCCTGCTGCTTTGGGCTTTGGTGCGGCATTAGCCTACTCCCTGTAAACTGACCCTAATTTGCGCTGTTTATTCCAATTGACTTTTACTTTATGTCTCCTTCCAGCATTTCTTTTTTACCTCTCTCTGTACATAAGGATTTCTCTCAAATTTGTTCTCCTGTAAGGCTTTTTTCATGATACTAATGTGAGGGGGGAAGCCAATGTAATGCAATGCAATGAGTCATTGTATGTCAACTGCACTGAAGGAAGATGGTGATGTGGGTTACCTCTCGTCAATGCCCATCAAGGCCTCATCCAGTAGGCCATCGGTAAACAGCACTGGATCCATAAAGTGAACTTGAAGGCCACCTGATCTCCATCTCTTAGGAGCTGATAACTTAGTTTCTTATCCATTCATGCTTTCTATTTCTTTTCTTCCCTATTGGGCACTCCATTTCTCACTGTTTTCTTTGTGCAGGCCACATTAAAACCGAAAAAGGAATGGGAAAAATCCAAAGCCAGATTGTTTTATTATCTTACAACAGCATTGGGGAGAAAAGTTGGATGACAAAGGACACGACTTGATAGTTAAAATTTAGTTCTGAATTACCCAAGGTATCTCTTAATTAAGCATCCTTAAGTCCCGATTTGCACAGATAATTGAAAGCTGACATCATATATTCACATCGGTGTAAGATATGAATAAACAAATTCCATGGAAATGGAGGCTGAACTAACAGGGAAAGACCTAGTGCTCATACCAGCCACATATGCAAGTTATATAAGTGATTCACATTTTTTCAGTAGTTACTTTTTAAAAAGTAAAAAAAAAAATAGTAAAATAGCATGAGTTCCAATGTGGACCCTTAAATTTAAAATGTATATTTAATTTCTGTAGAATATCATATTTTCAATATTTGCAATGTAAATATTCATGAACAGTTTAGCACTCCACCTGGTAGGAGGAGCCTGAATCACAGTTCATCTTAATAATATAATTTACTTAGTAGAATCTATATAAAATATTATCACCTCAATTATATAGTTGATATAAAAGTAGTAATGAGGTAGTTTACATCCCTTGTTTCACGCTGTGTCTTGGAGACCTGGCGTGTGGTTTACGCTGGCAGCACGTCTCCATTTGGGCCGGCCACATTACAGATGCTCAGCAGCCACATGTGACTTGCGGCGAGCATACTGGATGACACGTGTCGATATCATACAGCCAATTCCAGATGGATGAAAGAGTTAAGATTGTTTTCCAGTCAATTACAAACTCAACTTTTCTCTAAGAAAATTCTACACATGTAAGGTGGCTGAGTGTGTCAAATGTAACTTTCATTTTCCACAGCTGGAAAATCAGTGCGAGCAGGAAATTGAGAAATGTGTTAAAATGTCCAGGAATGTTGAAGAGATTATTTGGTTAGGAGATTCATTTATTGACTTATCATGAGAAAAACTTTAAAACTTGTCAGTACTCTACATGGGATCTTAATCCCATGGCCAGATTAAGAAGTACAAATTGCCAATTATAAAAATAGCCACAGGGTTATAAAGGAATATAGTAATAAAATTATAATAACTATATATGGTGTTAGATGGGTGATCACTTCGTAAGGTATATAAATGTCTAATCACTATATTGTACACTGAAACTAATATAATATTGCATGTCACTATAATTGGAAAATGAATTAATTTAAAAAATTGTTATTTAAATGTTAATATGCTGGCGGGGGGGGGGGGGGAGTCAAGATCCATGGCCAGACCATCGGCAGCTACTCATTCAGGGAAAAGGCAATTTCCTTTCCTTGCATTAATTGGTGATCCCATGAGACAAAGCCTTAATCACTTGCTTTATAAAAGCTGTCCTGGGAATAAAACCCACGTTTTATGATTAAACCTGAACTTGAAGCTTTGGTCCAGGAAATTGCTCTGCTCTCTGATGAACTCTGAGGGTAACTGTGACCCTTAGATCTAGATGAATGGGAATGCTAATTCCTGTGAAAAGCATCTCACAAAGTAGGCTGCAGGATGACTAAGACATTTAACATTACCCTTTAAGTGAACATTTCTATCTGATTGATATCCTTCCACTAATGTTTAACAGTTCTTCAATTTATCACTAAGACATCATACTATGATGCGAAAAGAATATTCTGTGGGGCATGTGAGGGAAATAATCATATACGAAAATTAGTAAGACAATATTTTCTTAACTTCAATAATAGAGTCAATGTAAGATGTCTAGCCCTCCCTTAGGTAAATATGTTCAACCTGCTCGAGTTTCAAAGTTTTAAATATATTTACACCTTAGAGAGGGAAGAAAACTTGAATGCATAGATTTTTGCCTATAAAGGTCTGATAGTAAATTTACAAGTCAGAATGAATTCCATTGCCCGCTCTCATGTGGGAGCTGAACCACCGCTGTACCACATACACTAGAAGACTTGGAATCTGGTTTTGGCTATGCAATTAATTCCGGGTGTGTCCTCCAGCAAGTTATTTAACCTTTTCCTGGATACTGCAAATGAGGATAAATCCACTGGGTTTTCTGAAAATCTTACTTTGAAGTAGTTTACTCTCAGGCAAAATAATTTTTCTGTGTTTGCCATCTTCCTATTCCGACATGGCAAAGCAAAACTTGGTATCACTTTTTAATAAAAGCCTCTTTTACAAGCCCAAACAGCAATTATAAAGTCACCTTATCATCAAAGTACGGACAACGCTGCGGTTGGAGGCTTTGTGGGGATTCTATGGCTGTGAGCTGTACCCAGCTGCAGGCAGACTCCTGGCTGCTGCATGTTCTTGGGACCAAAGTCTGCGAGACTAATAAAAGTTTTATGATTGCTGCCTGAAACCAGTTTTTTCCTGTATACTTTGAATTAATTTGTTCACACTCTATTATCATAAACGATGACCCACAACCTTTCATAAATGCATTTTAAATTACATCGCTTTAGGGAATGATTATTTATTTACTGAGAGTTTGTACCTGTGCATCAAGTATTCAGAGAAGATAAAATAAAGTGATTTGGAAAGAAAAACAGGAAAAAAAGAAAGTCCATTTGATAAAAACTTTTGCTCCACGAATGCTGATAAACTAGTGAAGCTTCAGTCATATACAGATTAAGGGGTAAATGAAAAAAAATAACATATTTATTCTTTAAATTCTAATTAGAGACATGTTTTCAAGTTTTTAGCCTATCATCTAGGGAAAGCAGAAATTTAAGGCCACTACTAAGTAGTTCCATATATATTTAGGCTTACATGATACCTTCCTTGTTGTTTTAAACTTTCCTTTATTATTGAAATATTCAAACCTATGCACCACTAGGAAGAGTACTGTATCTCACAAACCACCACTCTGCTCCAATAGTTACCAACAGATGGCCAAGCTTATCCCACCTGCGCCTCGCAGACTGCTGCCCCTGGATTGTTCTAAAACTAATTTCAGGAAGGACCAGAGAATTCTTAAGGTTCATTTCAGAAAAAAAGTATAATTGTACTCATATTTTATATCTTAATGATCAATATTATTATGTTTGTACATTTCTAGCCCTTGTGGTAAAGGGGAGCATTTTAAATCATGAAAATAAAACAAAACAGAAACAGACTCATAGATACAGAGAACAGACTGATGGTTGCCAGAGGGGAGGGGGAGGGGAGTGGGGGGAAAAGGTGAAGGGATTAAGAAGTACAAACTGCTAGTTGTAAAGTTAGTTATGGGTGTGTAATATCATAGTATATACAGTCAAGAATATCATAACTGTACGGTGACATCCTGGTGACCGACTTTTAAGGTATAGAAATACCTAATCACTATGTTGCACACTCTAAATGAATGTAATATAGTCAACTATAAATAAAAATAAATTTTTAAAAAGGAAATAAAGAGGGGTTTTTTTTCTTGTTTTAAAACTTATTATAAACCATGCCTCTAAATCATACCAATGCTATAATTTATAATCACAGTGTTTTTACTACATCCGAAAACACAGGGCTCACACACAAAGTGACTTATGTTTTTGATACCTTGGGCCATAAGGTAGCTATATGTGATAAACCATGATAAACCCGAATGAGAAAATGAAATTAAATGATTCTTAACATTTCAAAGTATGCTTTAAGGGAACTCCCACTCTGCTCACCATCTATCACTAAACTGTTTATAACGGCAAACTAACCTTTCTTGTTTGTTTTCACTGCGTATTTCAATAGTAAGAGCTCCCACGTATGGCCTTGGGCACTAAAAACTCGAACAGGTATGAGAATGAGGGCTAAGTGGTGTAGTTCCACTCCTACAAATATTTTAGGGGTAGCTTTTGGTCCTTACTGGCTTTCAAGGAATTCATTGTCTCAATTTTAATGTTTATTTTATTTGCCTTGGTGGTATTTCTAATATTCCCAATTTGAAGGCTAAAGTTTCAAATCTGAACTTCAAAATCCTTTAGAAAAAATTACTTTCTAGAGAACACATTTGTATATTTTGTTTGTCTTTTTATAGAAGATAAACATTTCTACATTGACTTATGTGATTTGATGTTTTTTTGACTACATATCCTTTATTTCTACCCATAGCAATGCTATTTGACTTATAAAATAAAATTTTAAAGAGTAGAGGTCAAACCTCTTTAACTCACTTTATGCAGTACTTCTTGTAAATAAATTGCTAATAAATGCTTTTGATGATGACAATGAAAATTGAAACCTACTGAATTTTGTAGGGGAAGCACCATAATCTCTTGACACAGTCCCAAATAAGGAAGGAATTGGAATCTCCTGCTAAACCCATCATGACTGAGGTGCGTTTTCTTCTTTGTGCCTTTCTTCTTTGTGTGATTTTCTATCACCACGGAATGAGCTGAGGCAAAGAACTATGGGAGAGCAGGCTGAGGATGAAACAGGTTATAAAGGACATGGAGTCCGGAGTCATGTAAGCATGGGTTCAACTTATTAACCACATGACCTTTGCTTCTTGACCTTGGAAGTTTGAGTTCTCTAAATGATTGTTTTTTCTTCTAACGTCTACAGGATGTTATAAAACTTTACCATCTATAAAATAAAAATAATAGAAGTACCTAACTTGAAAAATTGTTAAAAAGATTGAAGGAGCATCATGCCTGATGCATATATAGTTTATTATATATATCAGAGTCATACTTAATGTTTTTATTCATAAATTTCTTTTACTTGTTAACAACTTAATGACCCAAATGTGAAGTCATTCTGTTGTTTTTGTTTTGAATCAATTTGTAAACAGTTGGCTTCTTAAGAGAATATTTTCACTTTAATTTTTTAAATATTTCATACTTTTCATAAATAATTTATTTCAATGACATCAGAACACTGACTTTGATAGAAAGACTATATATTTTCTAGATTCCCTTGTAATTATATCTGCTCTGAAATGCTAACAACAATGGTTGTTAGTAAGGCTGAAAAGGAGTTCCATGGAAAGGTAGCTATAAGAATTAGGCTGGGTACTAAAAATGGGATTTGTTTTACACAATAAAAAATACTAGATTAATATTTGCCAGATATATAATAATCATTATGCATGTTTTCATGTGGAAAGATCTCCAAAGTACATTGTTAAGTGAAAACAGCTGAATGTAGGACAATGAGCAATACCATCCTACACTTTATATATATGTGTGTGTGTGTGTGTGTGTATAAATATTTGTATAGGCATAGAAAATTTCAGGAGGGATTTTCAAGAAACCCTCGGTAATGAGTCCCTTGAAGAGAATAACTAAATATTTACATTATATAAGAGATATTTCATTATATATATTTTAGTACTTGTTAAAATATTGGATTGGTGTATATTTTACTTTTTAAATAAGATTTTAAATAAAAATTAGCTAGTATAAAAATATCATCATCATTAGCAACAAACATTATTGAGTTTCTATCCATTAGAGGCAATATGCTAGACTTTATATTCATATAAAAGCATTAGTATTCACAAGCATCTTGCAAGATCATTTGAAGTTATGTAGCTTGTATAACTGTAGAGCAAGTAGGGGATGAAGTACTTTTTTCCTGCTTTTAATTAGAGTTTTTAGAAATCCTTAATTCGTACTCACCAACATAGGCATTTAACTCTTTAGGACATAGATAACGAAAAGAATTTCTTCAACTATGATTTCAAATCATTAGGATTACACATTCTGTCAATATCTATCACTGCTAGAGTTTCACTTAAGATAGAAACTTAGTATCTTTCAAACTTATTTTCTATTTTAACTATTAGGACAAATTTGTCATGTAATTTTTTCTGGCTTGGAAATTATAGTCACAGTTTGCACAAAATCCAATTGCTTTCTTACTATATATGTTCTGCCACTTACTATAAATGTATTGTTCCTTTGTGGCTTTTTAAAGCAATATAATCACTGATATAAAAACATCACCAAACATGTAATATGTTAACTACTTTCTACTTTTAAATTAAGTAAACACTATCATTCACAATTTTTTGCACACAAAACCTGTGACATATCTTTATAATTATCATGTAATGTTCGCTCTAGTTGTGATTTGAGAAACTGTCATAAAAGTGTCAAGGGCCACAAAAAGCTGGGGCAGGTCTTCATCTTTTATTTGGGGGTGTGGGCAATGAAAAGCAGGGGGAATAGTAGTGGCAAATTCACTGTCAAAGAAGAAAGAGCTGACCTGAAGAAGGTACAACTGTTACTGTCTGTAGCCAAAGGCTATCACAGGGTAGAACACAGAGAGAAAGACTTTAGCAACACTACAATGGCCCTGGCTATAGGAGTGTGCCTATTATAGATTCTGTGGTTGTATTTGAATTCTGCTCACAAGTTGGGTATGTGGATACCTCTGTGTGACTCAATCAAAATGAAGTACCCTAGATAATAAGGATCAAGTTCATAAAAAGAGTAACTTATTACTATACTAATTCAGAATGATTTTTCAGGGCATAGGGCATAAACCTAATTTTTAATTTATTTAACTCGCTATGCTTTTGTATCTGAGAAAAAATTCTAAAAGTCAAAGTTAAGTCCCCAGTCTCATTTTATCTTTAAAAAGTAATCTGAATCCCAAATAGCTATCACATCTGTCAAGTGTAGCTGTTGCATTGCTACTAAATCAGACGGCTTTTAACAATGTTCCCTCAGAGTTTTTCTCCCCATATTTAAAGATTTATTTACATGTTCTGGCTTTAGAAATTGTGCATAAGCTACTCTTTTCTCTCCAGAATATCAACCCCAAGGACAATGTTGAGTTTACTACATTCCCTTATAATAGAGTTAAAATTTTATTTTCTTTTGTTGTAAGTTGGGGGTGAATAAGAATGTTGAAATCTGAATCAAAATTTTATGAAAAATCAGCTCTAAAAATGTGTACTGATGTGGAGTATGGTGGTACAGAATTTCAGGTCTTTTTTAAAAGGACTTAGGCTCATTTTACTTCTTCAGAGTAAACTGAAATACCTTTATAATACCCTAAATTTCTCTTTCTGCACCCCCTGCATCTCAGAAACTCCTTGTACCCTCTTCTCTCAGCTTTCTTTCCCCTCCCTTTTTTTCTTTTTTTCATTCCTCTTCCCTCAAATAGAAAAGGAAAGTGCCACCTTAGCCTGAGTTCAGGAGCTTCAAGTTTCCCCCTTTTTCAAAAATCTTTGTGGGGGCTGTCATTTGGTTTAATATTGACACATTACTAACTTCTTTTGATTATAGTATCAAACATCCCAGATAAAGTTTAAATCTCATTTCTATAAAGAAACCAGCCATGCAGCAGAGTGCTGCTGATATAGCACACAGAACAGTCAGGTCTGGTGGGGAGGGTGCACAGGACAAAGTTCAGAGTGCTGGCTCCTCCTGTCTCCACTGGTAGAACCCAGAGTCAGGAACCTTAAACAGCTAAGGGGAGCAAGTTTTGGAAATGGGTTTCCTCGTGAAACGAAGGATGAGCAGAAGCCAAAAGGAGATTTTTCACCTTTAGAAGCATCTTTCACAAGATCAGTGTTCCTAGATTCCCAAGAGGAGACAATCATTTAATTTAAAAATTGTTGAATGAATGAATAAATTTGAAACATTGTTCCAATAAATTTTTTCTTATCTCAAAACTTGGGCAAGAGTAAACTATATTTGGATATGTGACAGCTAATTATTCTTCTTAGCAAGTAATTATATCCATAAAGAAGTATGTTAATTCCCACTGTGTTCCAGAAGAACAGGAAGATAAAGGACATCAAGGTATTTTAGAGCAAGCTGTGGAGGAAGAAATCTATGAAGCCTATAAATGATTTGCTACCAGACTACAAAAAGTGCTGTCTCATGTTTCTGGCAGATTTGGGAACCTTAACTATATTCTTCAAATAAAAAGTAGTTTAGCCACATCTGCTGCTTCTGTACTTTAATTTAGTTACTTTTAAATGTTTAAGTGTACTCTGGAGCCTCAGGCAAAGCTTTGAAGAGGAAGGGATAAAATGCTAAATCTTATAAATCTCTGCTGTCTCTTTAAAGAATGTAAAAAATACCCATGTGTAATAAAGGCTGGCCCCACAGTATTAACTACAGCAAGCATCAGGATTTTCTTCTTTTTTTCTTTCTGTCTTTTTTTTACAGCTGTTGTGCAGGCATTAATCCTAAGGTGAAATCAGCTTAGTATTCCGTTTGACATGTTTAACCAAGTGTGAATCGAGTAGACTACAATTGTAAACAAGCTACGACATACTGCCCAACTTTCAGTCAATTCTCTAGTTCTCTGTCCTCAGTCGGTAAACATTTGTGAAACACTTTTGTGTATTTTCTGTTTATTGGAAACTAGGGACAGTCGAGTAAGTAAGAAAGACGGTTTAAATAGACCTCTTCATTGGACCCATTATATTCCCAGTGTCTCTGGAGATCAGGAAATCATCTGAAGGAGGAAGGGAGGCTCCCTGCTTGTGCCCAGTAAGCTTACCTTTGCAAGTTGCTCGTGAATCTCCAGCAGGCTGGGTCGGTTGACCTTGGGCCCACTGACGCTGCCGGTGTTGCGGTAGTACTCGATCTTGGGAACAGCGTCCACCGTGTTGTGGCCAAAGGTTTGCAGGTAGTATGTGTTTGTGTGAGAATCGTAAGCATGAAAACTAGCATCTGTTTTAGCTGTTTCTCCATTTTGGAGGAAATTGTCATAGCACTCCTGTTTCCCAGGCCTAAAGCTGATTCGGAATCTGTTCTGGGCTTCCTCCCCAAAAGAGGTTTCCTCGTAATGCGGAGGGTCGGTGTTATCCGCTGCAGCACTGCTCTCGTGGCTCTCGTTTATGACATTTACTTGAAAGCGACTGGTATTACTGGGCACTGAGTCCAGAAACACGTTGGAAGAATTGTTCGCTGACATCTTCCAACTAGGTTGTTTTTTTTTTTTTTTGACTCAGTTATTTACTTAACGGTGGTTGTGGTTGTTTTTAATCTATATATTTCCTCCTCAAAATAAACACTAATGTGTTTACATTAGGGAGCTCCTGGCTTTTGTTCTAGAAGAACTCAAGTAGATTCTTGATGTATTGCCTCCTCTACAATCTTCACATTGTTCTTCAAAGCTGTGATTGACAAAGAAAATTAAACCTGTTCAAAGATATTTAAATAGGAATGGGAATGTGAGGAAACAGTGTTCTTTCACAAGACTTGTAATTTAAAAATTCATTTCATTAAAAATTACATGTTCAGGAACCCTAACCACCTGAGCAATCGAATCTCATAATATATAACTAGGGACCTGTTTCAGCAAACAGAATTTCCAATGGAGTCATTAAAATGTTACCTGTGTTTGTACTATTTGCTTAGCTCCTGCGTAGTTGGATTCAATATGATTTTAGAAAAGATATAACTACCAATTTAGTACAGTAAGAGCTGATGAGAATATTCTGAGCCTGAAACACAGTTCTAAATGTTGAAACTTCAAAGTGTTTCATGATTGATATCTGTATACATTAAATAAGTAAAATGTTAAAATATTTAATCTTCTAAAAATAATTCTTAGTTTATAAAAATGTCTTGTCAAGATGATGTCTGTCTAAATCACCAGATATTTCACTAGCCTTCAAAATGTTTGATTTGCTCATAAGTTTGTCTGTTTTACAAATGCTATTATAAAATCTTTAAAATAACATGTGAGTATTCAGGGCAAGGATATAAATCATAGTCCTCAATAAAATCATATGCAATACGTAGGTTAAATAATCACGTTCCACTTATTTTCTTCAATGACATAGTCTCAATCTTCACTGAGAAATTTATATTTGACTTTCAGATAAACAGACTATATAATGATTTTCAAAGTTTGTGGTATAACCCCATCTTAGAGCCTTATTTTATTAAAATAATCTTTTATTTATAACTTAAAATTTGTCTTTTCAAAGACAGTTCTATTGCCTCTCTTTAGAAATTAGTAAAACTATGGGAGTAAAAGACAGAAAACTGTACCTGAACAACAATTAAAATTAAAAAAAAGAAATCATAAAAAAGTTCCAACTTCAACCCTAAGTAAACTTTTCTGGGGAAATCTCAAGTGAATCTGTTCTCCTTTTAGTTTTTATGGAATATTCCACTTCTCTTTATAGTCCTTGATATCCTCTCCCTTCCTCTATTCTTCAGAATTTCCTTTATGACATAATATTAAGTATAATTTTCATCCTGCCCAGAAATGTTTAACTTACCACACGGAGCCTTCCTCTGAAAAAGCATAACTTGCTTCAGCATCAACCAGGCATATATGGGGCACTTAGCTTTCAGCTCAGAACCTTAGGCTTCTTCTTATTGGTTAGAATCTTCCTTGAAAGAGATGAACTGAGCAATGATTGGTCTGGAATAATACTGTATGTCCTGCCCAGTCATTAGCCCCGAGGAACCTTAAGTACTACATCAACTAGTAACTAGTAGTAAACCATTAATCCTTTTAGACAGAAAGTAAAATAAATTTTCTTTAATGTATAAGGGAGTTGTATTATTCAACAGCAATTGCCAATAATATGCGAGCAGTGCTTTAGTTGGTTGGAACTAAATAAATTGAATCCTGTCTTCTTATTTCCCATGATTCTTAGTGACCTCCTATTGTTTAGCACGTGCAGAAAATACAGTCCTCCAGAGATAACTTCTATACTTCGGAACTACAAAATGATATTTGAGGTCATTTTATCTTGCTTATAGCACATATTACTCCGACTCTTCTCTGCATGAGAAGGGAGCAGATTGAGAGTACAATCAATGATTTATTGAAAATATTTCTACCTAGTGGGAAAATGGTCTCAAGAAGAAATCAAACTGTGGGTAAGTTTTCCAGTGGCAGTGCTAAATGACCTTTCTTTCTCCTTTTGGGAAACATTGTTATTAAACCAGGTTTTTGAGTTTTGTGGAGGGAAAGGTTTGACTCACATCTGTGACATGGTGATTATTAAGATGGCAGCGATTATTAAGATAGCACAGACAATTCCTCCATGCAGGTTCTGTCACAGTTTCCAGTTGCAATGATTGAATGAGTCCTCCTTGTGTTTTATAAGAAACTATTCACGACAGTTCCAGTTGCCTGAGCAGCGTGGTGATGGTGTGATACATGGTTAGGAGCAAGTCTCTGGAGTCAGGCTGCTCCATTCCCACCCTGACTCTGCCACTTCCTATCTGTGTGATCTTTGGCAAGTTCCTCAGTCTCTCTCTGACTTAATTTTCTCATCTGTAAAATGCAGTTGTGGATAATAGTTGTAGAGTTATTATAAGGATTAAGTAAGTCAATTTGTGTTTATACTTAGCTCTTGCTTTTACTATTTTAGGAATACTTAACAATTAGTGAGTTTTACTTAGTCACATCCAAGATTCTGGGGTGAATCATTAGAGACTATAATAGGTAGTATGCCTATTAAAACAGGAGGAAACAGGTTGGTGAACAGATAACAAGATTGTAGAAAGGGACCTGGAGTTACATAAGTAAAACCTCTCAGATACTCTTGGTCAGGTAATTGTCTTGCTACTCAGGCCAGTATCATGAGGTTGTATCTTATCAAGGTCTGTCTAGAAGGTATCCAGCCACATAATAGAGACATTTAATGAACAAGATACAAGATACAGGAAACAGTGTACATTGTACAATGACACCTCAGTCCCCTCAAAGTGTCTACCTTGGGACCTCGGATAGTTCTCCCAATTGCCATCAGCTGCCCTGTCATAGTTTCATGAATCTTATTGACAGTCTGAAATCTCTTCCCTTCCAAAGGTGGTTTTAGTTTTGGGAAAAGTCAGGATTTGCAAGGTACCAAATCTGGGCTGTAGGAGGGCTGAGCCATCCGGATGATTTGATGTTTCACCAAACATCTCTGCACGAGATGTGATGCATGCGTGGATGTGTTGTTGTGATGAAGCTGCTGATCACCACTTGCTCATAGTTGTGGCCTTCTGAGTCATCCTAATAGTTTCCATGGAGGAATCTTCAAGCTTACTGCAAAATTTGATGCCTGTGGTACATATACATGATGGAACATGACACAGTGGAAAGAATGAAGGAGCTCCTACAGTTTGCGACAGCATGGATGAATCTGGAGAGCATTATGCTAAGTGAAATAAGCTGAGTGGTGAAAGACAAATACCATATGATTTCACCTATAAGTGGAACCTAATCCACAAAACAAACGAGCAAGCAAAATATAACCAGAAACTTTGAAATAAAGAACAAACTGAACGTAACTAGAGGAGAGGTGGGAAGGGATAATGGGGGGAAAGGGGGAAGGGTTTTCAGGAATACATATAAAGGACACATGGACAAAATCAAAGAGGGGTAGGAACAGAGGGAAAAGTGGGGGTGGCTGGTGTGGGGTGGAATAGTGGGGAGAAAATAGAGAACTGTACTTGAACAACAATAAAAAATTTTAAAAAAGAAAAAAAATGATGCATATTTGTTGCTCTGCTAGCTCAGTCATTTGGAATATGATGGCTCACAGTCCACGTGCTCACTCAATGGCATCTGCTGCCCCCACTGACTAGTATAGTGAAGTCGTCATTGTTCATGCATGCACATTACAGTCTACTCTCCTTGGCTGCCAGGTTGCATCAGTGTTGTGCAAACATTCCCATTATATTAGCAATGTCTGAACTTCCTCTGGACAGACTATACACACATATATATATATGGAGAGAGAGATTTACAAAAATGCACCTATAACTTCTGCTCCTAAAGGCCACTGGGACAAGGCATTTTATCTGTCTACAAAGGATTCTGACTTGACACATAGAAGGTAGTCAGGCATAGGAATTAGTCACATTTCAGATTCAGCTAGGTGGGGCTGGTTATTTAAATCAGCTGAGATGAGGCTGAAACCCCAAACAAGTCCCATTCACTGGCCCTGGACAGGAGCTGTGGACGTACTTGCAGTTACTACTGCCACCTCTAGTCTCCCTCCCTTTAACTGTTCCCCCAACACTGCTCTCTTTCAGGAGTGTACCTATTTCTCTTTCTTTTTATTTTTTTGGGGGAGGGGGATAGAACGGACAATTATTATATTCCCTGTCTGAGATATGGTGCTGGGCAGGTTTGTTGTGTTTTGCTTTTGCATTTTCAGCGTGGCAAAATACACTTAAAAAATGTATTGCCTTAACCATTTTTAAGTGTGCAGTTCAGTGATATCAAATACATTCACATTGTTGTGCAACCGTCACCACTATTTATCCCTATAACTCTATATCTTGTTAAAAAATGTCTATACCAATTAAACAACAACTCCTCATTCTTCCCTTCTCACTTCCCAGTCTGTATTTATGATTTTTTACTACTTTAAGAACATCATATAAGTGGAATCATACAGTATTTTTCTTTTTGTAAATGGCTTATTTCACTTTGCATAATGTCCTTCGGTTCATTCATGTTGTAGCATATTGTAGAATTCTTTTTCAAAGCTGAATAATACTCCATTGTATGTATAGACTACAATTATTATCCATTGATGGGCACCTTGATTGCTTCCACATTTTAGCTATTGTGAGTAATGCTGCTAGGAACATGGGTATCCAAATATCACTCGGATACCCTGTTTTAAATTCCTTGGGGTATACCAAGAAGTGGATGAACTCTTGGTTGCCAGAGAGAGGCATGGGGTTATGGTTGAAAAAAGTGAAGGGAAATGTGAGATATGAACTTCCAGTTATAAAATAATATATACAGCTGGGGAATACAGCCAATAATATTGTAACAACTTTATATGGTGACAGACGGTTACTAGACATATTGCGGTGATCACATTGTAAGGCATGTAAATGTAGAATCACTATGTTGTACACCTGAAACATATAATATTGTATACAACTATACTTTAATAAAAAATAGAATCAGCATATGATCCACCTATTTATTTCATAAAGTTTTTTACTCTACATCAGACTGTGAATGCCTATGATAGTGGTCAATTATTTATTTATTTTTCCTGCTGACTGCTTGACTACAGGGTAGTGTGAATTAGTTTTAGTTTTGGTCTTACATCAAGCAGACATTGAAATTCTAAGACTTTTATCTCTAACTGTGAAATAAAAGCCTTTGTTCTCTGTTAAAGGGATTTGGACATCCTGGAGCTGGGGAGATGGTTTGGGGGATATGAGTGAAGCCAGCCATAAATCCAACCTTGAAAGGTAAACCCGAGTTAGGTATTTCAGACTGGTGGGTAAGGTACCAAGGGAAACCTTTCTGGCGGCGTGCTCCTCTATCTCTCTTCCTGTCCACCTTGGCAGGGCTCTTGGGAAAGGGCAGCTAGGGGATGATCTGGCTATGACATTGGACATTTATCTCTAGAAGGGTTAAAATTTCAAAACGTCTCTATGTTGTGTCCATACTACAACCAGCCTTTTAAATCTTTTATATTGTTTCTTGCTGTGAAACTATAGAGGCTGACCTCTCTTCTTCTCTCCCCACAAAATGCCTCAGGTGCACAATAGGCCATGAATATATCCCATAGCTGAAGGCACTTTTGGTTAAAATAATTTCCCTCTAGAGGTATTGAAATAATATTATGGCGAAATTGATGATATCTGAAAAAGCTTGTCGATGTTGAACTTTCCGAAATAATGCTCATACTTCATAAAACTTCATTTTCTTTTGGTTTGGGTACTTTTTCTTTCTGAAATAAATATCTAGTCTTGTGTTCTAGTCACCAAAATAAAGGGACTTAGTAGCTGTCTTCCATGGCAGACAAATGGAGCATCTGGTACTTAGACATATATCCTGGTGAGTACTTTAAAAGCCTGGGTCCCAAAGAAGATGCCAAGTGTCCTGGTAAATACAACTTTCAGTGTGTTCAGCTGACATGGCTCAATGAGGTGTTCTTGGACCAAATTACTTTTTGATTACAAGATGTCCCAGGCTGATACTCCTGTACCTACTGGGGTTCAAAGAACTTTGTTGAGGTATGGGTTTGGTCCGGAAGATCCGTAGGCAACCAAGATGTGCTCTAAATCTACCAGGAGATAGAAAGTGACTGGGAATCTCACTGAGGCAGCTGGTTTGTGGTGCCGTAGCCCTGAGCAGTGGCCATATTTATAAGATATGCAGAATTATGAGGACAATGTTGGAGTACAGCAGGATGTTCACAGACAAGGACTCTGACACTAGATTGCCCAAGTTCAATTTCTAAAGCAGCCACTCCCTAGCTTGGTGACCTTGGGAAATCAGTCTCTCTCAACTGCAGTTTCTCATCTGTTAAACCGAGATAATAAAATGGAAATAGTAGTGCTGAACTCAAAGGATTGATAGGAATATCATATCACATAATTAATAAAAAGCACCTAATTAGTGTTCACTCTCAGTAAATATTAGTCATTCTTTTTAGGTATGTTTAGCAGTTCTGTGTTCTCAAGTGACACAAATATTTTTGTATTTGTTTATCTCCTGTTAATCCTCCATTCAATGATCACAGAGAGTCAGAATTTTATAGCTTTAAAGAATTTGGAATTATATAATTCTATCTTTTTACTTATCAAATAGATTGAAAACTGAAGAGGTTCAATAATTTATAGTAAATCAGTGCTTTTTAAATTTTGAGAACTTCTGTAACTATTATCAATGAGGATAATAATGATAGTAAGTTATGTTTGAATAGGGCTTTATGGTTTTCAAATTCCTTTCACATTTTTTATGTCACTTAGTCCCCTCAGCTTCCTTGCAAGACATGTAGGATGGGTTTCTTTATCCTTGTTTTGCAGATGTGGAGAATAAGTCTCATGTAAGTAAATGTATAGATCATAAAGCTTGTTCTTAACTGGGCCAACATGAAAATTTATATCTCTGAGTTTAGGCTCCTAAACTAAAAAAAGTTTTCATCACCCCTTAAGTCCCCGTTCATCTCAGATCTCTGGGTTTCCAGGCATGTTTGCAGAGTTCACAGGACTCTAGGATTCAAAGGGCTGTTAGAAACCCTCGAGCTAGCTTCCTCACTGAGGTCCACAGAGATCAGTTGGCTTGACCGTGTTCACATAGATGCCATGGCGGCAGGGCAGAAACTGGGCTTCCTGTTTCTGGAGCAGTGGTCTTCCCACCAGGTCACACTGGAAACTCCGTTCCATGCTATTTATAAAGGGAGAGAAGGGCCTCTCGACGTTCATCTATGTTGTCACAACTGGCAGTATTTCATCTTTTCTTACGGCTCATTAGTGTATATATGTGTGTGTGTGTTGTATGTATATATACACATATATATACACACATATATACACATATATACATATATACATGTATATACCATTTCATGCTAAGAGAAATAAGTCAGACAGATAAAGCACCACATGATTTCCCTCATATGTGGGATATAAAACTGAAAGCAACAAATGGACAAACAAGACAAACTAAAAGACCTCAAAACACTCATAGACACAGACAACAGGACAGTAGTTACCAGGAGGAAAAGAGGGTAGTGAAGAGTAGAGGGGTCAAGTGTGTGTGACGTCAAGGAAATTTGCTTTTGGGTGGTGGAAATACAATGAAATATACAGAATATATATCATAGAATTGTACACTTGAAACCTATATAATTTTATTCACAAATGTCACCCCAATAAATTGAATTTAGAAAGGGGGAGGTGGAGGAAGTGTCAGTATGAAGCCAGTCTGGTTTGAATCTCAAGCTAGGGGTTGGTTTATTGCAAGATATTCTAGAAGAATAATTAGAAAGGTCAGGGCACTGTAAGATTTGGAAATCTTTAGGACGTGTGTCTATTTGTAGGTTTGTGTGTTAGTTTTGTGAAAAATTTTTTTCACCTGTGAACATTTTAGATCAATGGCTATTATTAGGAAAATCATATTTGATTTATCCTTTGCAATGAGGGTCCCTTATGCTTAAGAGACCTGATTTTCTAATGCTAAGTGGACTGGAATTGGGAATGCAGAGAGAGTATCTTGGCATTGCAGAGGGTCAGAAGCAGGAAGGCCCTGGCACATTTTTATAAACACAAAAAAGAAGCAGAGATTTAAGACAGGTGTTTGAGGTAAGAATAAAGATGGTATATACGGCTGGAATAATCCTTCTACTCTATTTATTGGAAACCACAATATTTGGGGACAGGGGAAAGTTAGGAGACCCAGCAGTGGTCTATGACTTACACGACAGTGGGTAAGTTAACGACACATGTTTACTGAATGTAGTGAATGACATGAGCCTGTCTCCAGCACTGTCGAGGTAATCACACCTGCAACCATCACGCGTCCCAGTGGCACAGCACTAAAAGCCGTAAAACTGCGACTGTCACGCGAGTGCATATTCAAATGTCCCTTTGTCAAATTCTTCCACTTCATCTTCCCATGTAGAGGAAGGCATGCTACTATATGGGTCTAACAGGATTTTGAAGCATCTGATAATAAGAAGTCCCAAGAAAATACATAAAATCCCAACAAAAGCAAAGCCAGTTTTTTGCTCCAAAGTCAATGAGAAAGCTGATACTTCGTTGACACTCATCTTAGCTGAAGAGTTGCCACAGTAGGTACTACTCATTATTCACTGTCACATCGTCGTGGCTCCTCAGAATTCCAGCCGGAGCTACCTCTTGGCCTAGATATAAAATTGGAATCAGTTAGTTTTGTCTGTGTGTGGTATTGAGCAGGTAATTATTTTATGAAATCTGGCAGTTTTTAAACCTTTTTGACTTAACTCGCAAAAGATGTTTGCAGACACCATTAGATATGAATCATGGTCAAATTATGATCAAATCACGAGCATTGGAGAAGATACTCCTACTGTAGTAATTGCCTTTGTGGACACATCAAATTATACCTATATATGCTAAATATAAAGTCAAGTATGAAGGTCAATATTCAAACCCTAAAAACTTTCAATCAAAAGCATTGTGAGGTAGTTAAGCCACTGTTTCTTTTTTCAAATTAGATGAATTATCTCATTTGGCATGTGTAGATACTACTATAAATAAACAATTACAGAATGTCACTGGTCAAATTCTCTAAAGTCCAGGTTTCAAGGTCTATCTCCATTGCACCTTTGTCTGGTACAGATTCTTATCTTTTTCATGTCTTCTCTCTTTTTCACTCCTTAGCCTTTAGACTTATATCTATGTATTTTCTACTACTATTCCATACACTAAATCTCAATTTATTAAAGAGAGAAATTGTATTTTTAAAAATTTGTTTATAAGTGCAATACCCAACATAGCAGCTTGCAAGTAACATACAGCAATAGCTGTGGACCATTAAGCATCTCTCCCCCATCTCCATTAGCTTTCAGAACACCCTAAATAAACCTAAAGTCCAAATTAAACACATGTTTACTATAAAAATGCAGCTTCAAGGCAAGCTCCTCAGTCCCCTCCCAAAGGGAAATTTCCCATCCCTAAATTCCTACTGTAGTGGGGTTCTAAAATTACAGCAAAAGTGTCGGGAAGGTGGGTGCCCAATTGAAGCCAATTTTTTTCCCATTTGATGTCTCAATGTTAATTAAATTGATTCCAATTTGGATCAATTAATTAAAGCAATGGTCACTAACCCACAGCTACCCTTCTTGAGAAAACTGTCACCAAATATCTCATCATCGAATAACTGAGGACAATAGATTGTTAGTATTTTCATTCTTGTATGTTGTCATTTTGAAGTTTTGTTTCTGGGTTTGGTTGCTGCTTCTAATAATTTTTAAGAACTATGTTTATTAAAATTACTGGCCTTTCTGGTTTTTTTTATGAATGGTTAGGAGTGGAGAAGGGAAGTAATTAATAAAAACAAGCCTTGTAGCTTTTAAAATTGCTTACCAACTAATATACCAGTTAATATCAAACAACATTTTATTTTGTAATGGCTTGGATTACAATACATTCTGAAGTGTGCTGGTTATTTGATGTTTTTGTTTAATAAAAGGAAAAATATTATTTTAATCCTTCTGCTGAATTTCTTTCCATCAAATCATTTTATGTCCTAATAAGTATGGTATAGTGAATATACTTAAAAAAATTAGAATCACTTAGAGTGGCTCTGAATGGTTTTTCTGAAGATTGAATTCTTGTACAATTTATCATATAGAAGGTATAGGAGATGGAACTGAATATCTAATGACCTTGGGGCTTAACTAGAACTTTTTTTTCCACCTTAATCTCTAATTTTATTGCCTTTGTCACTTGAACATATTTTGTTGAGATCTATACATGCTCTGTTTTTTTTTTTTTTGTTTAATAGTGGAGAAACTGAAAAGCAGCATGTTTTCTACTTGGAGATGCTGGACCCAACATTTGTCATATGGCTGAATGATTCAGCCAAGTAACTTGTTTGAATTGTTTTTTCATTAAAGCCATGACCTTTCTAGGCTATGCTATTAGACTATTTCAGGAGACATGTAGGTAAGAGGAGGTAGTAAACTCGGTTTACTGGTGAACACTGTGGTGTGCCCAGCAGACTGCCTTCACTGAGTGACTTACTGCCCACAACTGGGAGTGCTGCCAGCAGCTGGTGTTCTACCATCAGCCCTGTTCTCAGGTGGCCTCAGTAGCAGAGAGCTGCCTCACCAAGGTCAGGACACTTCCTAGGGAAGACCATTGGCAATGGTCAGTTGCCATAAGAATAAAAAAACCTGGCTATCTTGACACATAGGGGCACAATTCTGGAGGACAATTCTAGTTCTAGAGTTTCACATGGGATACACCGAAGCTGTTGTTGGTTCCAATCACAAGCCAACTTCTGCCTACTCCTGCCTAATTCACACTTTTCTACAGGGTTGAGCCCAAGGGCATTACTTCATAAACATCCTGCATGCTAAACTCTGCCTCAGAATCTGGTTTCTGAGGACATCAACCTGCAATAATTTGTATCACAAAAGTTAAAACACCTAGCAGTTTCAATGATCTGTACATTTTTCAGCTAGTTAATTTCGCCATCATGTAGAAACAGCCTAAATTGAGTATAATTATGCTTTAGCTAAATTTATTTGTGTTTTTAAAAATCATAAAGCAGACAGACACAGGGTGACAGCTGATCATTATAAGAGTTAAGTCTTGTTAAGTTGGCTCCTAACCAGTGAATAATCCACTGGACTCTTTTTCTCATTGAAATCTACTAAATGACCAAACAAACAAATAAAAAAATGCATTTTCTAGCTATCACAATAAAACACAACTAATTTGTCACTAGTAAATTAGAACAAGGTATCTTCCTACAAATAGGTAGTTACAAAGTAGTCATGAAGATATAAAGTACAGCATAGGAAATATAGTCAGTAATATTGTAATAAAACTATTTATGGTACCAGCTGGTAATGGAAATACCAGGGGAAACACTTTATAAAGTATATGATTGTCTAACCATTATGCTGTAGAACTGAAACTAATGTAAAATATTAATAATATTGAATGTGAATAGTAATTAAAAAACAAGGTATCTTTCTAGTTAGAGATACAAACACCCTTACATTTTGTATTACAATTTGTCTAACATATATCAGACAATGCTTTGTTCTTAGAGTCTTAGACAGTTTATAAATTGAGTTACTTATCATTTTTACGGAAAAATAACTACTTCTTAAGTTGTGACCACAGTTCTTGGCATATCACAAATACTCAATAAATATTTTAATTTAATTGAATTAAATGTATTGAAAAATATAATATTTGATGAATAAAGTTCTGGTTTTAAAATATGTAAGTTTTAAACATCCAAAACCTTAAAATACCTTTAGTCAAAGTAAAAAGAACAGAAAACTTTTATTTGATTTTTAAAACAATCCTGAAGATACCATGTAAAAATATCTACTAAGTTGCTACTGATATGTTCCAGTAGATGTGACCGTCTCTGTTCTAAGAGGTTACTCAACTCAGCAGGGAGGGAACCTTTGCACAAACAAGAGCAAAGCAGCATAGGCTCCTACAAAGGAAATAAACCTGTATTTAAGATAGGCTGTGTATCAAGCATTCCTTTACATGCTATTTTATTTAATCTCTATAATAATGATACAGAGTTGATATTATCTTCAACAACTTGATGAAAAAAGAGATCCAAAGATGATAATCAAATTTAGAGGTATTGAATAGAAACTTCACCCATTTAGGGATCAGGGAAGTTTTTCTTGTAAGGGACTGTATTTGAACTGAGTCTTGAAACACAGATTTAGATATGTGTAAAAGAAAAGAGCATGGCAATAAATATGGAAGCAAAAAAGTTCTGAATTTATTTAGAGGACAGTGAACAATTTGGCCCAAGCACAGGAGAGTAATGGAAACAAACCATTAGGTATTAGGATAGGTTGGTATGAGCCAAAATGTGAAATATCTTGACTGTCAGGCTGAGTTTGAAATTTATTTGCCTAGAGGCCACGTGGTCTGATGATGAGACTGAAGTAGACATAGATTTCAGGAAGGAAGCATCATGGAAAGAAATGGTCCAGGTGAGAAGCAATGAGGGCCTGGACTAGGAACTGAATGTGTGGAAGATGGTATGGGTTTGAAAGATATTTACAAAGATATGAAGGATAGGATGCAGCAACTAACATAGTGGGCCATGAAGGGAGAGACATCAAAGGTGACTCCACTCTGTGAAGACTGGACAAGTGTAAAAACAGTGTTTTCATTAACCAAAATAAAGGAAAAATGAGCAAAGTGTAAACTTACTTAGAAAGGAAATGAAGAGTTCTTTGCTGGACTTAGTGAATTAGTGGATCATAGCAGACACTTTAATGGGCAATAAATTAATCCACATCATTTTGTCCAGCATAAAATTGCTGGTGGGGAGAATATTTTAAGGGCATTATTGTCAAATAAATTTTGTGTAGAAGAATGCATCCCAGATGGAGTATCCAATACATACCAGCATCAAAATTTTGCAGATCAAAATTTAAGAGATGGAAAGAGCAGCTGAGTTTTGACTAGGAAAAGAAAGATCAAGGAACATGATAGCTGCATCCAAATATTTGAAGTACAATACTGTAGGAAGTCAGATCTACTTGTTACGAACTGATCCAGGGAGGATTTGTTGTAATGCCATCAAGGTTCTATGTGCATGTGCTAGAAAGAATGGAAGATGAAAGAAGACAAGGAATGAACCTCAATGAACGTTTCTTTTGAAAGAAGAAAACAGGATCTGCTTGTGGAGTTGTAGGAGGAGTGCTCCTACTGTGAGTAAAACCATAGGAGGAAGTTCACCTGGAACAAAGGAAGCTAGAGTGTCTAAAAGGGGTGGGTAAACAGTGTCAAATTCACCAGTGGTAATTGGAACTAAACACTGAAAAATAGGACATTGTCATTCAGAATTTTTGCATCATTTAAAAATTTCAGTTGAAAGTCCAGGAAAGACGCTCAAATGAAGAGGGTTTAAGAGCGAAGGTTAAAGAGAACATGGAGTCAGGTGGTAAAGGAAACTTGACTGAAAAGAAGTTTTATTTGCACAAAAGTTAAAAGTGAAGAAGTTGAAATCATTAAACTAAGAACTTTCAATAATAAGAACATGACTATATATTCAGTTTTTATAAGTAGAGCTGAGTAAATTCACTTTGGTTTCAAAAGAACTATGAAATTTCAATTTTTAACAAAAAATTTGGGGTAAAAAAGAACAGACATTTTGTTAGTATCTTAAAAGAAAGAACTTAGACTTTTATATAATCTTAAAATTCTACCTTCTACTGAAAATAAAAACAAAATATAGGTCAAGGAGAATAACTGAAAGGGTAATATTCAAGGTTGAAGAAAGTCTGGCCATTTCTGTTGGCTGTTTCTATAAAAGAAGAAAAGTAAAAAGTTAAACAATTGCCTAACAATATCTTCAGCAAATAGATGCTTTTGGTAATTTAAGCCCTATACATAGAAATTGAAATACCAGTATTTTCAGGCCTAAATTTCCTAAACATTTGCCCAAACTCTCCATTTCTCTTGCTCTGTGAGATGAACAACTTGTCTCATTTCGACTCAGTCTAAAGTGTTTGAGAATATACTGCTAAGTGTGCTGAGCTTTGCACCTTTATATTGGTGAAGAGGATAATATGATATAAAAGCAATGTCAATACTAAGATACTGTTAACAATAAATGGAAGTCTTCAGTTACAACACTGATTTCTTCATAATTAATAAGTATCCAAAATTATTCTACAAGTGTGGATAAATGGTACATTTCAGTTTCTCTAATCCCTGGATAGATGGGAAAGCAAAAAAAAAAAAAAAAAAATCAGCAGGTTTTTCCTGCACAACAGACTCTTTAATGCCTACCTCAGAGGGAAACCATCATCTTACCATCCTGTTTACTGGGAAATAGTAAATGAGAGAAATCTAGACCATGAAGTTACAAAATCATAAATAACTAAACATTTGTGAAAAAAAGTTAAAAATACAATTTTCAAAAAAGAGTAGAATGTAAAATTGTGGAGTAAAAGTTATTTTTAAAATACTGTACAACAAAAAATGGGTAAAATTATCAACACTGTACAGTTTAAATATCAGGGTCTATATTTATTATGATGAAAGCATTTAAGTACATTTTTATAGTATTATTGCAAAAAGATATTGCCCTAAGCTATATTCACTGAAATAATTGTTTAGATACTTCTAGAAATAAATAATTGAGTTAAAAGACACATCATTTCCTACATGGCAGTTGTCAAAATCTGGGACCTCTAAGTCCTGACAAGTCATAGGATTGAGCCAAGGTTATACCTATAGACATCACAAGGCCCAAATCTCACTGTAGTTATTAACCAATAAATAAAATCTTTTTATGTTAAGTCTTACAAATCATACCATTGTGGGTAGTCAAGTAAAGATAGCAGTATTTTTTATATCTGATATATAATCCTTCATAAACATGAATGTTATGTGTGATGTTTGTTTTTCTGTGATATAAGTTTACTGATTGGAGATATAAAAATTCATTTTTCAGAAACATAGTTATTTAATTTGTATGCAGCAATATGCAATTTGAGAACCAATATTGAAAATATTGCCTATTAAAGATAAAGAACCTCCTGTATTTTATTTTAATCAACAGGTTTTTTTCCCATTTATTCTTCTATTAATAACATTCTAAACAGTAAATTGGAAATAACAACGATTACAGTGTAATATGATGTTCTGGATGGAAAGTATTTTGATATTGGTCATTAGATACAATAATCTGTAATGCTAATAATGTGCACATTTATAATTTCATGAAATGAGATATATAAGAAAACCCAAGCTTAAAAATAATGAATCCTTCCCCCGACACACATACTTCCACACCATATATCAAGGTTATTAAATCCCATTAAAAATAAAGGGAAAAGAAATATTATTGAGGCCACATCTGCACAGAGCTAGTTAATCATGAGGAATGGAATGTGTTGGAATCAAAAGAAAACCCTAAATTACAAACCCAGATGTCTTCATCATGATGAAATGCATAAATTTCAGGCCTTCCAGGGATGCAAAACCTTGGGGTCTGCCAAAATTCATCCCCCAACCATTCGGATTTCAACCT
Organism: Tonatia bakeri; assembly: GCA_004024845.1. Taxonomy (NCBI): domain Eukaryota; kingdom Metazoa; phylum Chordata; class Mammalia; order Chiroptera; family Phyllostomidae; genus Tonatia; species Tonatia bakeri. Next base: position 149,820 of record PVIA01001459.1, on the reverse strand, counting down.
TAAGAGAATTTTCTTCTTAACAGAATCTTTGCATGACTCCTCAAGGACTCTGATATTCATTCCTCTTAAAGCACTGAAAACCTTTTCTGTAAATTCTCAAAATGTCTCACTAGAGAGACCTAGACTATCATTATCATTCTGCCTTGTTTGTCTGCAGTTCTCTTTGGACATATTAAACTGAAGAAGCATAGAAACCTCCTGCAAAACATGAGAGAAGCATCAGCAAACTGCACACACACATGCTCTTTGTTTTGTTTTGCTTTTTTGGCAGCAGCAGCAGCAGCAACAGACACATTTTTGCTCTTTCTCCTCTAGAATTTGAACTCACCAGACCTGCAGGCTCCTTCCCCCCATTCCCCCACCTCCTTTCCCTCTTCCTAGCTTCAGAAAGAAATACAAGAGAATGAGGACATGCTTCTCATCTGGACCTGCCCTGGAACCCTTCAGTTAATGCGCAGGGTAGGGGGAGAAAGTTACTTCTTAGGCAGGGTTGTCTCACCTTCCATGCTTGTTGCCATGGAGATGAAATCCAGTGAGTAGACTTAAGTGCTGGCAGGTTTGTCTGTGTTCGCTGATCGGTTCAGTAATAATGTAAAAGGCGTGTCTTGGGAACCTGCGTGGAGTCACAGGACCGTGGTTAGCGCTTTCCTGGCCTACGTGTGTAAATGTCTGTATCTGTCCGTGAGAGGAAGAGGACGTGGGCGCCCGCGAAGTACGTGTGCGCGCGCGAGTGTATTTGCAGGAAAATGTGCATAGATTACATCGATGTAGCAATGTGTAAATATTTTCACGCTCGCGCGTGTTTGTGGGGGTTCTAAATTCTTGTGTCTTTCTTCTCCGACACAGGAAAGACACAGTGAAAGGTTTAACTGGGGACTGCATGCGGCATTTCGGTTATTTTCCCCTGCTCCACCTTTTCTCCTCTACGCAAACCCAACCGGATCCCCTCCCTTTCGTAGGAGTAGGTGCCTAGGCGCTGTCCGTAGTGCTGAAACATTGCGTAGTAAAACCTAGCTCCAACACAGGAGCTGGATGACACCAGGCAAGGGACGCACCGATAAAGCCCATATGCAGTTGTGAGGCATGTTATCTAAACAGTGTTAAATACATGGAATCCAAGTCTAAACCACATTGAAAGCAAAACAAAGTGAAAACAGTAAAAACCACTTGCCTCATTCTTACTTAGGGGTCTTGTTCTCCAAACCCAGTTAAAAGGTTCCACTTCTATTCTTGTTTGGATACAATACCCAGAACCTACAAGTTGCAAACACCTGTAGATTTCCTAAAAACTTAATTATTGACCTTATGAGTTATTAAATTGTTATCAATTTGGGAAATGTAAGTACAGAATTGGGTCATCGTTCATGTAAAAATAAAACTGTAAAATCATGTTATAGTTTAATAACAAAGCGAAGTCAAAGTTTGTGGTCATTTAGAGTATTCGCTAATTTAGAAAATTTCATGGTCTTTCAAAAATGGGCAATGTATAACTTGGAATTCATACATGATTTTACTAGAAACAGAAAGGTTATTCTTCTTCATGTAAAACTAGTCAACACCTTATAATATGGGTGAATTAACTGCCCACCAAAGAAAAAAATAGAAGTATCTTCTTCCAGTCATAGCCATGGTCTTATTGACATTTTTAAAGCTTACTAACATCCTTTTTTGAGTGTGTGTGTGGCGGGGGGGTACCAGGTGCTAAAGCAGTGCCTCTTGAAATTTAATGTGCATATAAATCCCCTAAGTGTTAAGTATGTTGAATCCAAGCTTAACCCACATTGAAAGCAAAACAAAATGAAAACAGCAAACACCTTTCACTTCGTCTTTACTTAGGGATCTTGTTCTCCAAATTCAGTTATAAGGATCTTACTAATATGAATTTTCTCATTCAGTAAATGTGAGGTTGGGCCTCAGATTTAGCACTTCTAACAATATCCAAGGTGATGCCAGAGGTTGCTAGTCTCCAACCCACACTTCAAGTAGGAAGTTGCTAGAAATATTGTATTCTGGCAATGCAGTCACCTACAGAGTATGGGAAGGAGGTCATTTTATTTCACCTATTATTCTATGTATGTTTCCAGCCTGTTGCAAGAATATTCTATTTGTATTAAGTGTGGGGGTTAACCATTTTATGTGCACAATATTAACAAACTTTGTGAATTTGATCATTTGATTTTGATTTTGACATTGTTTGGACACACACTGTAGTTTATTCTACTCTGTAGTTCCATACTATGATTTGCTATCACCATTCTCTTTTCAAGCCCAGCTCAAGGAAGCGGGACTAAGTTGAACAATTCTACTGCTGAAGTATGGGCCCTACTCAAAGGATTTACTATAATTAGGGAACTTGACTTATAATATTATGACTTTAAATATGGCTGAATGGTAAATGCTCAGACCACTGGTTTTAAAAATCTGGATGTTACTGGCATAATTCTCATCCAGTTTAGAAAGTGGGATATGGCCATTGCCTCATTGATCATTTGAGTGAATGCTGACCTGTCATGCAGTGACGTAATAAAGATATAGTTAGATTTTGAAGGTTCCTCTGGATTGTTTTCTGGCATTTAAAAAAATTCATATCTACCTCAGTTGATACAGTGCTTTTAGTTAATGATTTTGAATTGATGCCAAAGAAAAGTTTTGACTATAACTTAGATTTCTTGGTTGTAGTTGGTGCATAACCTTGACCTTTTTCCAGCTATATGAACAAAGGTGATGCACTGAAAAGTCTGAAAAGTGGCTCATTCGAGAAAGAATAATGGATTAAAAGTTCATTATGTTCCACTTCTTCACTAGATGCTAGGATACAAAGATAGGTGAGATTTGGTCTTTGTCCTTGATGAATTACAACACACAATACTTGGCACTTTCTACAAAGTTCTATAGAAGCACAGGGATTCGTAATTTACATTTTATTCTTTATTGCCAAAGAAGTAATGAAGAATAGAATAAAACCCAGCATACCTATATTTTAAATTCTTAACAATGTCTGTGGCCCAACTTTAATTTTTTAAAAATTGTTGAAAGATATGAAGTATTTGAATGCTTTTCTAAAGAATATATGATTAGCCTATGCTTATGGATAGTCAATGATTTATTTTCAGAACAATCCAAATTATTATAAAGGTAAATATGTGGTTGGCATTGTTTAGATCTTCCCCAAAGAAAATTGCCTTTACTGTGCTTTGATGTTACACTTTTAGCTTATACCCAAATATTCTATATAAAACAACCCTCAGCTTACACAACTTGCTCTATGTCAATTATAGGATTGTTACTAAAAACTTATCCAATATATCACTTTCTATTCCTTTATGACATCCCTTCAAAAACATTTTTTAATATCAATTTCATGAATTGGATTCTCACACCACTCCTGCTACTGAAACCATCCCAAAGTAAGTTGTGTTGTCCTCTTATATACAATGTATTATATCATATATTATATCACATTTGCCTTTATTTTTAGTTACTAGGGATGTCAGATTCAAATTAAAAGCTACAGATTAGTAACATTATAAGACTATAAGGCCTTTATATTTGTGCTTTTTCTTTATTGCTTTGACTGATGCAATTGTTTCCCCAGATATTGGTACATTATTTTCTTTAAATTATCTGTTTTAATACATATCCTCATGTAAATGTCCTCATAAAATCAGCAATAGAGTCAGTAAATTAAAAATAAGTAAATGAATACATTTATTTCTCTACTTTTTGGTGAAAAATTTTGACTACTGGGAGGATATATATGTTTGCTTTATAAATTTGTTTTTAATAAGATACTAAAATATAGAAAAAAGATCATCTAGTTTTCTCTGAAGATGAAATCTAATTTAATATGACTAAATTATAAATGTTTAGCTACCAGAAGAAAATTTCAACTTATATAACTACAGATCAGCTTTATTTCTGAACATTTTACTTCCTTTTTTCTCCTTCTATACACTATAAATAGTGTGTTGTATAAGACTAGGACTTTTTATTATGTCAGAGAGTAGAAATGTTAATTATCTACCTTGTTAGAAGACATGGTAACTATAGAAATTTAAAGAACATGACAGCTCTGCCCTAATGAATATACTGTAGAATGAGGGTGTCACAAAGAAACTAAGAGCAAGAAATTCATTTCTAATATGTCATTTCAGTGTTCTTTTCAAAAGAAAATTTTGCTTGCAATAAGTACTCACCACCCTGGCTCCAGTTAACTGGACTTCCTCTCATTTATTATAGTGGGATCATCTCTTAAACTTATTGGATCAACCTGTTACCTTCAGCTTTTTATGGAAATCAGTCTGGCTGAAATTTGATTTTTCTGAGTTAAAATGTTTTAATGTTGCTGTGCCTTTTTGTTGTTATTTACTTAAATGTTAGATATTAAAACTTTCCAATAAAAAGTTAAAATGATTAAAGACAAATATGAATTACTTTTCTTGTAAACATTTACAAAACTAATCCAATACTTATTTGGCTTTAAATGGTATTAGGTAATTAGCTATATCCAAAAGTCAACTGTTTGTTTTTTTAAAATGCTTTTCTACCTATTTTGAGTGTCATTTGAAGCTACCCATACTTTTTTCCTGCACAAGTGGTTTTAATATTTTTGGAGGATCAAGAATGATTTTGAAATTCCAAAAATAAATGTATACTCTCTACCTAAAAAGTAAACAGATACAGATAATTTTGCCCACAACTCAAGGCATTCATGGGCCCTTGGAAATACATTTTTATAATCTCAAAATAATGTAAGGAGTGATTTAAAAATTTTTGCTATGAATGAATAATTCATGGTCTCATTCTGTTTTGCAACTAAGTATTCTGACTTAAAAGACCTATGGGTTTTGTTTTTGTGTGTGTGTGTGTGTTTTTGTGTGTATGTGTGTGTGTGTGGGCATGTGTGTGATTCTCTCCCCCTCCTACCCCACCACCCAATTCCATTACTTTTCTGTTTTCTTCCCTTAGATCTCCTTGGAAACCAGAAGGGGTCACTTTACCATCTGATCTCTAGAAAGTAGCCAATTTGGAGTATGCTGAAATAGGATTAGAGAGTACAGTAACAGGATGATTAAATTTGATGAGAAAATGGCTGTGTGGGAGTTTTGTCAACAGTGAAGAAATTAGCTAAGTAAGTGGACTCATAAGTGAATTGAGCATGGTGACACTTTCATGTAGATAATGATCTGTTGTTGTCTATTTGATGAGTCCTGCTAAAAATGAGATGTTATGTTTTGTTGCTAAACTCTTTTACAAAGAAAAATGCACTAAATATTTCAACTCAGAGTAATCTATGAAATTTTATTTAATTGGTTTTAATTTTATTGTTCATAATTTTATTACACATTGATTCATGTAAAGTGTACTTCAAACCCTCTATGATATTTACTGTTGAATCTAATGAGTATGATAAGGTATCTTGAGCACAATCTCCAAAAATGTATGACCTATAACTATAGTATATTTAATTGGTTTAAATTATTTTGCTGGGGTAAAGAAATAGGGAAACAAAAGCACTTTATTCTGCTATGGTCTATGTTTGTATAATATGAATAGTTATTGGCAAGTAGGATGTCAATAAAATGTGGAAGTCAATGGATTTATAAATGATTTTCTCCAGTACATTAGTGTTTTGACTACCAAGTGAAAGCAGCTTAACCCTAACTCCACCAACACAGCTGCATGGAGTAAGCTGTGTCAGAAAGCAGTCCTATCCATCATGCCCACTCACCCCTCCCTTCTTCCTCTTGGCTCAGTTTTGCCACATGCTTGCTCTTGAAGTGCATATTGAACAGTTCTTCCTGATCCTTGTGCATTTCCCTTATTTTCATAAATCAACCTTTCCTTATACTTTTGCATTATTCTTAACTAATTTTTTGTGAAGTTCTGTATGCTCTAATGTATGTTTTGGAATTTTATTTTTAACTGTGCCAGTATTTCCATTAGGTTTTTGTAGTGCTGTGCTTGTGAAGTTGGGGGAAGTTACGTTGGATTTTTCCCCAACACAATTATTTCCCTAAATCTTTTAGGGAAAAGATTACTTTTTTAATTGAATGAACTTTATTTATTAGCACAGCTTTAGGACTACAGAAAAATCAACAGAAAGTTCAGAAAGTTCCCATATACCTCCTTTCTCTTGCCCCACAGTCTTATGTGTTATTAACATCTTGCATTTATGATGCATGTGTTACAACTGGTGAAACAATATTAATACCTTATTATTAAGTAAAGTCCATAATTTACATTAGAATTCATGTTTTGTGCTGTTTAGTTCTATGGGTTTTAACAAATGCATAGTGTTGTGGACCTACCCTTATATATCATAACAGAATAGTTTCACTTACCTAAATATCTCTTGCGCTCCACTTATTAATTCTGCCCCTTGCCCCCAACTGTCCTGCTGAACCTCTGGAAACCATTGCCCCTTTAACTGTAGTTGTAGTTTTGTCTATTCTACAACATATGTACGGAGTCATGTAGACTCTGTTACCTTTTCAGACTGGCATTTTTTCACTTAGCAGTGTGCATTTAAGTTTCCTTAGATCTTAAGGAAAAGTGTTAATGACTTTTCATGCCTTGATAACTTATTTCTTTTTATTGCTTACTACCATTCCATTATATGGCTATACCACAGTTTGCTTAGCCATTAACCTATTCAAGCTTATCTTAGTTGCATCTAATTTTTTTAAATTGTGACTAAAGATGCTCTAAACATTTATGTGCAGGTTTTTGTGTGAACAGAAGTTTTCAACTCATTTGCATAAATAACTCAGGGTAGGATTGCTGGGTTAAGTGGTAAAAGTATGTTAGGCTTTGTAAGAAACTATAATACTGTGTTTCAGAGTGGCTAAGTTATTTTGCATTCCTACCAGCAAGAAATGAGAGTGTCTGTTGCTTCACATTCCTCATCAGCATTTGGTGTTCTCAGTGCTTTGGATTTTATCCATTCTAATAGCTATATAGAAGTATCTCATTGTTGTTTTTATATTTGATTTCCTCATGGCAGAAGATATTAAACATCATATGTTTATTATTTATTTATATATCTTCTTTGGTGAGGTGTCTGTTTAGATCTTTCCCTGCTTTTTAATTGGGAGATTTGTTTTCTTATCATTGAGTTTTAAGGGTTCTTTGTATATTTTGGATATATGTCCTTTATCAGACTTGTGTTTTGCAAGGATTTTATCTCAGTTGGAGTTTCTATTCATTTCCTTATGTTGACAGTTATTTTTAGTACATGCTTTTGTAGAACACAAGGTGTTTTTTTTCCATGAATGGATGCATTGTTAAAGAAGAAACACTTGCATATTTGATATCAGATTTTTAAAACTAATGTAGCCAAATAAAGCTCACACCCCTCATATTTTAAGCAAAACAAAATGGAATGAGTATTTAGTGAGATATAAAGTCACTTTTGGCAAATATAGAAGACAATTAGCAAGGCCTACCAAGAGGCCTTATCTCTGAGTGCTACCTGAAAGTCAGTATAACATGAGTTGAAGTTAGTGGCTATTTTATAAAAGAATATCTAAAAGATTTTAAGGGGAAAGTATAAACTTAATGTTCTGAGGATAAATTTTTGCATAGTATATACAGTACACAGTTGTTCTTAAATGACTGTTCCAGAAACTTAGATGATGCACAAAGCAATGAACAGCTGGGAAGAATAAGGTCTGATTTGGCAGAAATGTTTTTGACACTAATTTCCGAGATATTAGGAGGCCAGGAGCAGAGATATCGATTGAAGTAAACAGGTGCTCATGCAAGCTTACATTTCCTCAACAACTCCGGGACTGTCAGAAAGTCTGCCTTGACAGTATTGCCATGCAGTCACCTTAGTAATCTGAAGGGTATCTAAAGGAATTCAAAATTGAGATTTGTTAGTGAAATCAAGAGAATAATGTAAGTTATACTTGTAACTTTTGCATACTTACTCTTATTTAGAAGTGCGAGAATTCTCCAATCTAATAGACAAGTGAATGAATGAATGAATGAATGAATGAGTGAGTGAATGAATATAGGAATTCTTTTCTTTGTATTTGGGTACCTGAGACCATATGTCGATGGCTTAGAAATCGTGCCAAACGTTACTTATTGAAGCTCAGCATCATCCTTACCCTTTGAACCTCTAGCTTGTATAAAACATTTTGCAGACTCTGTTGCCAGCGGCATTCCAACGTGGACTCTACCAATGAGAGACACTGGTGCAAAGTTTTAGAGAAGGGAGAGAAAGAGAACTCATTCATCTCAGCAACAGTAACCTGGTAGGTGTCAGCAAGTGGCTGATGAGATGAGATGTTATGCCAGTAGCTTTGTGGTATGAGAAAATTTTGAGGCTTGCTACTGCAGGCAACAAGGATCGTGTTGATGGTTCCCCATGCTTCCTGCCCTTCCTAATTTTTCAAATTTTAGCAGTCACTCTTAGACTTTTGCTTCCCTCAGTCATACTAATTATTGTGTTAATCCACTAAGTCTTTGTGCATTTAATCCTACTACTTTATACAGCAAATATTTATACAGTTTGACTTAATTCAAAGCTTTATTTCTTTTAATAGTTGATTGCCAAATAAAGTGAGACCTAAAAACTATGGAAATATACCTAATCAAGTTTGTTTAAGTAGATATTTATGTGTATGTATGTGCATATATATACATATATTTCAACATGTTTAAACAATTCGTGGATTGACATGTAAAGACATGAAATCATTTCAGCCTACCATTCTACCATGGAGAATGTATCACGTTTGTGTACTACTGAAAAAAGTCATTGCTTCTAACAAATTAGGTTCATAAGCAACCATCAAGAATGGTGTGGCCCTTGTAAAAAAGGGCTGCAAAAGGGTAGAATTTTTCGATTTTGTTCAGTTTCATGGAAGTGAGGTAACAATTCTAATGGCAATGCCTAAAGGAGTAGGGGCTATTTTTGTCTCAAAACAAGAAGTTTGGATGTAGACAATTGAGGGCTTATGCAATGCTTCTGTGAGGTCACCAATGTTGCAGTCTGCTAAACTACTGCTGTCATCCTTACCTTGTAGCTTTTGTTCTCAGAACTGTTGCCTCATGATTTCAAGAGGAATATTACACCCTCTAGTCTCACAGGAAAGAGAAAGCAAAGAACTTCCTAGGAAAGACCCTTCTAGGGTCCATAGCATATTTCTTCTTACAGCCTCTCAGACCTCTGTTCTGTGGCCTCACATTTCAGCCGGGCACATTGCTACTCTAAACAAAACTGTGTTTCTGTCAATAAGGACGAAATGGAGAATGGATATCAGGTAGGGAAACCGAAGTGTTCTACAGAAATAGAGCAAATGGACACACAAAAGTCAATATAATTGAGGTTTTCAAAGAAAAATATTTACAGTCGTAGTGTTTGTGTGGCCACAATGTAGAAGAAACTATTGAAGCAAATCAGTTATTTTAATTAAAAAATATTAATCATCAGGATTAGGTTAAACTATGAATAATAGAAAGAGTCTAAATAGTATTTAAGAGACTAAATAGTAGTTAATAATATTTGATTTAATCAGGATAGAAATTTGTTTCCTATTCTTGAAAACAAGTTTGGGGTAGGAATATGGGTGTTGTTCTACGTGGCTTCATGGTGCTATCAGAGACCCTAATCCTATTTTCCTCTTACACCTTAGCTTCCGATTACAAGGTCACTTCATGGTCCAGTATGGTTGCTAGTGCTTCAGTCATCACTTGCTCTTTCCAAGGCCGCAGCAGGAGGAGGCAAAAGGGGACAAAAGGGCTATTCTGCCAGTTAAGTGAGTTCCTTTCAAGAAACCTCCTACGTGGTCTTTGCAACATTTCTGCTTATATCTTACTGGCCAGAACATAGTTATGTGGCTCTGCATAGTTGCGAGTGTGCCTAGGAAATGTGGGCTTTTAGCAATATTCACAGTCACCTTAAATAAGTTTTTATTATCAAATAAGAAGAATATAGATGTGTCAGTTATCTGTGTGATCACCATTTATAGGATTATCTTCAAGTAATCCTATACGACGGCACGTGGATTGAACCTTATTATTCATCACTGTAAGAAATCTATTTTCTCCTTTCAATGTTGTAATTGAAAATTGAGAATGATATTGTTAGGTGGATAATTATTTACGTTAAAAACAATATTTGCTATGAAACAATTATTTTCATTAATACAGTAGTCTCCCTTTATCCTTGGTTTTGCTGTCCAGGGTTTCAGTTACCTGTGGTCAACCATGGCCTGAAAATATTAAGTGGAAAGTTTCAGAAGTGAGTGACTCATAGTTTAAATTGTGTGCCTTTCTGAGTACCATGATGAAATTTTGCTCTGTCCCACCTGTGATGTTAATCACCCCTTGGTCCAGAGTATCCACACCATACAATCTACCCACTACCTGCCCCTTAGTTGCTTAGTTGCCTTCTCAGATATCACATCAATTGTCATATTATATCCATCCTTGTCTACAAGTGACCTCTATTTTACTAAAGGATGGCCCTAAAGTCATTCATGTAACTTTTGTGGCAGTATATTGTTATAACCGTTCTATTTTATTATTATGCTTGTTAATCTTTTAACTGTGCCTACTTTATAAATTAAACTTTATCTTAGGTATGAATGTATAAGAAAAAACATAGTCTATATAAGCAGTTTAGTACTATCTGCAAGTTCAGGCATCCACTGGGGAGTCGGAGAACACATCCCCTGTAGATAAGGGGGAACTACTGTGTTTTTGGGTTAGGATATCAACATGAGAATATTAAAAATATTGCTGTATACCTTGAGTTGTGTGGCTCACTTGGTTGGGCATCATTCCACAAAGCACAGGGTTGCTGGTTCAATTCCTCCTGATCAGGGCACATGCCTGGCTTGTGGGTTCTGTCCCCGGTCTGGGTGCCTGTGAAAGGCAACCAATTGATGTTTCTCCCTCACGTCAATGTTTCTCTCCTTCTCGTTCTCCCTCCCTTTCCCACTCTCTAAAAGAGTAAATAAATAAAATCCTTTAAAAAAATAAAAAATAATACCATGTAAGAGCCATGGGTTTGGACAGAGAAAACCAAACAGGGAGAGAAGCAGGGCAGCACTCTTGAAAATTCGCTCTGCTGATCCTCCATTTAATGGAGTTACTGGGGTGAGGTTGCAGAAAATCTTAAAAATTAAGAAATTTAATTAAAAGTTGAATTAAGTAATTTAAATCAAGAAATTAAAAAATGAATAAATATGGAGATTAAAACAAATATATGAGAATTAAAGGAATCTTTAGTCTTCAAAAAGATTCCCAACATTTCATACAAAAATTGAAAGTAAATGTTATTGGGCAATAACTCCAGCATAGTACAGTTGAAAAACATAAAAATTATCTAGGGAATTCAGTCAAAACCCTTGGTTTTATATAAATTATTTGAATAATTGAGGTGAAAGTAGAATTTCAGCCCGAATTATTCACATAATTGCCTTATTTCTAAACTTCAGTTGGCTGGTAGAGACCTTTCTTCAGGATGTATTTTTAGAATGCTAAATGCTAAAAAATAGATTCCTGCACTAAGCAGAGCAGTGGGGGTGGGGGGACAGAGAAACAGTAAATAGTTGATTGTCGGAATAAGGCTATACTTTGCTTTCTAGTGACAATAACCAACATCCACCTTTTATCACAGAATGAACTTCTATGATGCAAGAGGAAACTGCATATGCATTTCAAATATAACCTGTAGTATTTTTAAAGTTATAAATTCCTTTTTAAGTTTTAATTCTATGAAGTTTGGAAATGCAATAGCTCCAAAGTCAGCCATTTAATTTTATTAAGCTGAGCTGAGTGCCTTAAAAATGATACTATACTTTCTGTTTGATTTCATACTTTGGTTCTTGGTTCTAATTTTTAAAATTTTTTATGTTTCAATTACAATTGACATACAATGTTATATGAATTTCAGGTGTATAACAGAGTGATTAGACATTTATGTTACTTAGCAAGTGATCACTCTAAGAAGTGTGGTATCCGTCTGACACCGTACATAGTTATTACAATATTATTGACTATATCCACTGTGCTCTACTTTACATCTCCATGACTATTTTTATAACTGGCAATTTGTACTTTTTAATCTCTTCACCTTTTCATCTCTCTCCCTGATGCCGCCCCCATTTGGCAACCATCAATTTGTTCTCTTTTTATCCATAAATTTACTTTGTTTGCTTGTTTATTTTGCTTTTTAGTGAAATCATGTGATATTTTTCTTTGTCTGAAATATCATTTAGCATAATACCTGCTAGGTCTATCTATGTTGTTGCAAATGGCAAGACTTCATTCTTTCTAATGGGTGAGTGATATTCCATTGTATATATGTACCACAAATGCAAAGAGAAAAGAATGATCACATTTTATTTGCCACTAGAGTCTCTTGTTTGGAGGTAGAACTCTGGTCAAGCCCAAATGAAAAGTTACTTGCCAACCTTCCCTACAGCTGGGTGTGTCATGTGACCAAGTTTTGACTCATGAGTGGAAGTGTTGTGTGAGCATTCTGGATCCAATCCTTCTTTCCTGGACTCCAATATTGAGGAGACACCCAGATCTCCAGCAGCCATCTTGGACGATTAGGAAACCTTAAGAGTGGAAGCCTCACACTAGGATGGCATAAGAAGATTAAGACAGAACGAATCTGAGTCCTGATGACTGAGGAGCTACCATTTCTGCTCTGGCATGCCTCGCTCTGCTCTGCTTTTTCTCAAGAAAGCAATAACTTCTCATTTATCTTGTTTCAGTCACTATTATTTTATTTCTAGTCCCTGTTACTAGCAGATGAACACAATTCCTAAATGATATACATATTAATTGAAAATATTTTGGGATTTAGGGTTAAATTCCTAGACCTGTATAACAGCTCCTCTCTCTCTCTCTCTCTCTCACACACACACACACACACACACTTCAATTTGTGAGACAGAACTAAGTGGTTATGTGAAGTTTTATCATTAACACATTTTGTGTGATTGGAAAGGATGACATTTGTAACGGGAACTGTAAGGAGACAAAAACTAAAGCATTACTCTATTATTTTACGGTATGTATATATGGACTTAAAAAGTGAAAGGAAAAAGGAAACTATAGAAATGGAATGTAGTAATAGAATGTTAATAAGAATTTTTTCACAGATTTAACTAAGATAGGGACAATTTTAATAGCAAAAGAGGTAGGAAAGATCACTCTATAGAGCACTCAGATGGAGTGATAAGGATTAGTCATTTTCTCTTCAGAAGCTGCCCCCAATTCTTTTTGTCTTTTAAGATCCAGCTCCTCTGTGAAGCTCTCCTGGATCTCCCTTTAGGAATTAACTTCTGCTCTTTTTGCACTTATAGAATCAGGACCAAGGTACAGTGAGTAAGGTACAGTGAATAAGGCATTTGTCTAAGGCACAGAATTTTAAAGATGACTAAAGAACTCAATAATCAAGACAAATATTTTAATGGAATATTTTAATTACATACTACAGCATGCAGGCAGGTCTCCTGTTTTTGTAAATACATTTTTAATTATACTTTGCTTTAATTTTTATTATTAAACTCAAATAGTGCTTTTTATAAACACCCTCTCTCAACAAGCCCACATTCATTTTTGTATTCTTCATGCTACTATTACTCTGTTTTAAGCATGAAGGCCTCCTAAAATATTAAATTGGATCTACTGAAGGAATTTTTAAGAATATACTAGGGACTCCAGGATTACGTTTTCATCATTAAATTCAACTATAACAAAAGAGCAACAGAGAATGATGAATGTTTTGAAAGTACTTACAATTCAGTTCTTGGGAATATTACTTGACTACTGTATGTCTAAAACCCCGACCAGTCTGGAGAAACAGGGGATTGTAATACTACTATATATTCATACAGTACTTCACCCTACATAAAGTGCTTTCTTTTAATCCTCATCTCAGTCCTGCAAGGTAAATATTATTATTCCTATTTATTGTGGAGAAAATGAGAAGTGAAGTGACTTGCCCAAGGAGTTACAAGCAGAAAGTGGCAGAGCGGGAGTTCTAACCCAGGTTTCTGTGTCAAAATCCCATTCCTTCTTCTTTGCACACTAAGTTTTAGGATTGACTGGCACCTTAAGCAGCAATATTTTAACAAGTGCACTCATTAGTGATTAAAATTGTTCTGATTTTTATGTGTGCATGTTTGATGACATAAATTAACTCTTCTAGCATAATGTTTTATGCTAGAATCATAAACCAAATGTTTTATGATTAAGTGCAGAGAACTACATATTGAAATATCAAAGAACAGGGGAAATTATGTAATACTTGAATATGGTTCTAACTACTACTTTACCACTAATGTGTGTGAAATCTGCAAAGTATGTAAATCATACAAGTTTGCTTCTTTATGAAAACAAATGTTTGGGAAGGTCTTTGAACTTTTCAGCTGGGAAAGTTTATTCAATGAAAAATTAAAGTATTGAAGAGTTAAGAGTTAAGCTTAATAGGTTTCTTTTTCATACTTAGGCGAAAAAAATCTATGACTATATTTTAAAACTCCATATGGTAATTAAATTTGTTTGAGCCTATAACTGCTTAAAATATAATTTCCATTAGTATATAATAAACATATAACCCAAACCCAAAATGTATATTAGCCAATCTAGATTTCTTACAAAAATTATTTATTCTCCCTATTGATTGCTGCCCAGAGAATTGAAAAACTTGTTTTCTTTTTACAAATTTATAGCTGAGTTCCAAGGAAAATCTCATTGTTAAGAACTAGAACTCACAAGAAATTCAAAGCCATTTATTTTGGTGAATTGAAACCAGTCATCAATTACTATTTATTGTATATCCACAGGATGCCTAGGCATTAAAGTGCCAAGTGCTTTATCTGCATTATTCTAAGGATTTCTAAGGGGACTCTGAAGATTTGCAGATGTCTCTTAAAGATGCAAAGTGGTGTGTGCTTCTCTAATTTAAACAGCTCCCACTTGAAATGAACTTAGTACGAATTGAACAGAGCTCTAGAGGGTTCTAACCCCAGAACCGGCTTTTGAGCGAAGACCCCACTGGGTGCCAAGAGACAGGCCGAATGGTGGGCAGAACAGGGCCCTACCAAGGGCTTCTGGACTTGTCAAGCCCTCCCCAGCCTAGTAGCAGGGCCGACTGCAGCAATGGCGTCCCTAACCTGCCACCCCCATTCCTGCCCTTCCCCCACTCCGCACTCCCACCCCCTACCCCCCGCTCACACTATCTCCCAGTCTCCGGGCCCCCACTGGTTCTCGCGAGATCCGGGCAAGGGAGCGCTCGGGGCCTTTTCAAATCGGGATCCGTTACCGCTTTCCCGGCCGCCGCCATTGTCACGCTCGGAGCCTCTGTACGCAGGCGGCCGAAGCGGAGGCAGTGGCGGCGGGATGGCGGATGCCGACAAGCCCGAGGTGTCCGGGGCCCCTGGCGACGACAGCCCGCTTCTACAGCCCGCAGAGCCGCCAGGAGAGCCGCGGCGAGAACCGCACCCGCCTGAGAACGAGAAACAGCCTCCTCCGCACAGCAGCAGCTCCAATGGCGTTAAAATGTATTGTGTTTTTCTCCGGGGACCGGGACGAGGTGGGGGGCGGGAAGTCGGCCTAGGGGGTGCCGGAGGCTAGGCTGGGCGTCGGAGGATAACGGCCATAGGGCCGTAGGCGACGGGAGGAGCAGGTGCAACCCAGCCGCTCCCAGGCCCAACCCGCCCGCCACGGGCCGGGTGAGCTGGGGTGAGGGTAAAGGGGGGCCGGCGTCCCCTTTCCCTTTGCAGCCGAGGACCACGGCTCACCCCCTCTTCCCTTATTTTGACTGGAGAATCTTTGAGCAAAGCCACAGGCTGCTGGAAAACGGTCCCCCTTTAAAGGCTAGTAGTTAGTGTTCATCACTAGGGAGTAACTAGGGATGACATCATCGGGCATTTCCTCCTAACCACCTAGAACGTATTTCAAAGAAATATCAACGAATTTCCACGGCCTCACGCTGAGCTTTATAAATTCAGTTGTTTTCTAAAGTAGGTAGTCATTTCTGAACAGATACACACCAAAAGGAAGTTTAATAATGTGCTGTTAGGCTGAATCCATTGTTATCCTTGAATTGGAAGAGTCACTTTAAAAAGGGAAATGTGCCTTGCTTCCTTATCCTTCCCGGTCCCCAGATGTGTGTCGACCCTGCAGGCTATTAATTATAGACAGTTTGTGATGGTAGATTCTTAATGGTAAAGTAAGATTTTTTTTTAATTGAAGGAAATCCCCTGCTTTTAAAGTTGCAGCTGTCATTAAAGAATTTATTTGACTCAAATTCATAATAATTTCGGTTCTATAAGGAAATGTTATGCTCCCCTTTGTTGTTATATGGGGGGATATGAAGTCAAGCATTTATTTGCATATGCCCAGCTCTTTAAACCTAAAGTTGAAGTATGTTGTTATTTAATGAAAACCTCCTTTTCCTTCTCTCTCAATTATTAGGGTAGAAAGCAGTGAACATACACTCACACTAAAATAGACCATGGAGATGTCTTTTTCTTTTGTATAAAGATATTTGAAATGGTGTAGTAAATCTGGACCTGTCTTTCTAAGAGTTGATTGAAGATAAGGTATCTCTGCCAGCTGGGTTGGTTATGACACTCTTGCTCTCAACTGGGTTTGAATAGGATGGGCAGTATCTTCAGGCAGAATAGAGGTGAGGGTATAGGATATTCTATCTCTTTGGAGTTTGTTCGTGGGTGGAATATGGTGCACCTCAGTAACTGCGGAACCTAAAGTGACTGAAGCAATCCTACCATGTTTATCAATATGTGGGCTTTCAGGGATTTGGCATCATGTGAATGAAAACCACTGAAATGATAAATTTAAAATTTAAAAATATATATAAACATGGGTGTGCCAACCATCTTTTTCTGAACAGAAAGTACAACCTTGAATTACAGAGAGAAGCCCTTCTCTACTTGGATACGATCAGTACGGCAATAGTGTTAGTGCAAGTAAAGCTGGCATCTAAACCTCCGTCAAATTGAAATGTCTCTACCCCCTTTTAAAGTTTCTTTGTGGTTTAGCTGGACAGGAGAGGAGAGAAGAGGGGTGGGAAAAGAATCTCTTTAACTTCTAATTGAGGAACAGGAAAATAGAAGGTGAAGAAATTAAGAAATGTTACTAGTAAGTTCAAATGTAGATCCTTTTCATATTGCTTATAATTCATTTCTTTCTTACCATCTTTTCTAAGAAGTTGAGTGAAGAGGCTAGTTTAATCTTGGGGGTTTACTGTCTAGTCCATAAAAATATATAATGGTTCAACATGGGTCACTCGCACTGAATAACTAGGGACGTTTACCTAACAATCTTTTTTTGACCCTTGTGACCCAGTGGGAGGAGTTAATAACCCAACACATAAACTTCAGTTGATTTCCATATGTTTTTAATTAGAAGAATGAATAGAGATGATAAAAATTACCAAATATTGCTTTGAAAATCTATATTGCTTAGAAGTGAACACAGTGTCTCTTGTTATCAAGATTGAAATGACTTTGCTGAGATCAGTCCATAGTCATTGAGGATGGAAACCTCTCATCTTTGTATGCTTTAAAGAGCCTGGGATTTTTAGTGGTCATGTTCACATCTTTTGACAAAAAATTTAAGATGTTTCTCTAGGTGTAGTGTTTTTCTGTGTGCCAAATGGTATACTGGTTTTTCTTTCCTTTAGTGAATAGGAGAAGAAATTGTATTGTTATATAGTCCTCATTATTGGAGTATGTAGACATTAAGACTTACATTAGGGTCTAGTATAAAATATTAAACTTTGGAGTAAGGTAAGAAGTAGAAGTAGAATAGTATTTTATATCCTGTTGAAGTAGAGTACTATTTTATATCCTATTAGTAAAGAACTGGCTTAATTTTGGATCTCATACTGTACCTTAATGTTTTTAAAATCCTTAAAACTATTTTTCCCATTTGATGTTAAATATTGGTTTTTCAGAAATTTATATTATAATTTGGATAGGCATAAATCTGTCTTAAAAGTAGATAACATTTTTGTGACTTAGAATAGTCATAGGCTGTACAACAGTATGGTGATTACCAGAGGGAGAGGGGGATAGAAAGGAGGAAATTGATAGAAAGGAGGAAAGTGGAGATAAATAGCAACAGAAAGAGCCTTGACTTTGGCTGGTGAACACACAATACAATATACAGATGATGTACTATAGAATTGTACACCTGAAACCTATATAATTTTAACAACCAATGTCACCCCGATAAATTCAATAAAAATAAAAAAAAGAATAGTCACAATCTATATTTCAAGTACATTAAGAGAAATGTTTGCCTAAATGAATAGTTTGGGAATTACTACATGGAATTCTGGATATATTGTTATTTTGATATTATATAGCATTGTTTCCTTAAGAGTTTTTACCTATGGTCTTACTGTGTTTTCCATAATGTATTTGGGACATAGAAAGAGTTTGGAAATTGAGTAATTGTAGCTTAGTTTCTTAATCAGACCATATCTCTAGCTCTAAGTGATATGCCTTCCATAGACAGTCTTAATTTACACATTATAGATGAGCAGTAGCCATTGTCGGCATTGCAGCTGTATAGGCAAATAGTACTTGCTAGACTTGCACAGGTGAGATGGTAACTTCCAGGCTGTGCCATTTCTGATGAAGGACAATGTCTGACAGTGAAGATGGCCCTGTCAGGGTCTGAAAAAGTGGCAGAGCAAGTTTGGCCCTAATGTCGCCTAATTTTAGTAGTTTTTCTGGCAGACATCAGCACCATCTGACTGTTTGCTCGTTCAAGAATTAATATTTATTGAGCACATGTTATGTGCAGTCACCATGCTAGATGCTGCTGATACCAACACAGACAGTTTTTGTTCTTATAGAGTTTCATCTATTGTATTTATTGCTGTGTTGTTACCTGCTGAGAAAAGTAATGTGTGAAAATGTCTATATATCATGGAATAGCGACTAGAGTAAGAGGTGTGTGGGAGGCACTACACGATTGCTTGGCTTAGAAGGTAAGTTTTTCTGGCAGAAAAACTGCTAAAATTAGGTGACATTAGGGCCAAACTTGCTTTGCCACATAGATTTTATAAAATTCTGGTTGGTGCTGCATTTAAGTACTGCTTTCCTTTTCCACCCCATCTCCCATTATAGATAATACTAATAAAAATGACATGATTCTATGAGGTATCCTATTTTAGCTTATAGGGTAAAACACAGAAAATATTGAGCATGAAAATATTAGGATACCTTACTAGTTTTCTTTGTTGATCAAAACTGAAAATAAGAAACATTTTGAGTCACATTGGAGTATGTACATACAGATATAGTTGTAATTATGTATTTTAACTGTTTTTAAGCAACAGAGGAGAAAAGTTCTGGGAAGAAACTGTTATTCTTTAAGAAATGAACTTTTTCAGGGTATCATTTTGTAAATTAGTTTTTTAAGAGTTCAGAATAAGGCCCAGAAAGTTAATTCTCCATTAGAGGTGGCAGTTTTTACATACTGTAGGAATAGAATCACCCATTTATTACTAATTATTACTAATAACATTCATTATGTACTATGATGGGGAAAAACTGGGTGATAGTTTGGATGCTGTAGCTGTTTAATATGGTAAAAAGGATGTGGAATGAGAATTTTGGTAATATGCCCAAATCCCTGCTTTGAAATAGCACTGGGTAACTTCAAAGCCAGTGGTCTGACTCTCCAGCTGCTTTGCTGAGATCTAACTTAGTAGTGGGTTTTGTGAAGTGAAGTGGTAAATATTGAATATTTAATATAGACTTCTGTTTTGTTTTTAATTCATAGGGAGAATGATGAATCAGTAAAAGAGGAGAAATCTGAATTAAAAGAAAAATCAGCAGGAAATAAGAAGGCCCATAGATTTCATCCTTATTCAAAAGACAAGAATTCGGGCACTGGGGAAAAGAAGGGTCCAAATCGAAACAGAGTTTTCATTAGCAACATCCCGTATGACATGAAATGGCAAGCTATTAAAGATTTAATGAGAGAAAAAGGTAAGCATCTGTGCACGTCCACTGTCTGTTAATCTTCATGTGTAAGGGCAGGGGGCTAAGCAGACTGTCTGTGTGCCTCTGAGCCGCACAGACTCATAAAGACTGGTTTTGTTTATTTCTGGACACATGAATTAATCTTTTCCTCCTCTTCCATTTGACACGATTTCATTACAAGGTAGTATGGACAAATAAAGATTTTTAAAAAATTTTCTTCTTGTTATTTCAGTGGGATGGTAGTGAGCCAGCATATGCATGCCACCAAATATTTTGTTAAAGTGATTGCTTTGTTTAGTTGAAGTTTTTATAGATTTTTAAAGGACTATTGCATTAGTTAAGCAATACATTTAGCTGTTAAAGTATGAATAATAAGGTCTGATTATTTTTTTTTCCAAAAGCTGCTTTGTTACTCTCTTGGTGGAGTCTGGAATCTGGCTGTGGAATGCATTTTGTTTGCAGTGTCATGAATGCGATGATGCTGTCTCTGCAGTTCTATATTAAAATTGTGTGACTGCTGTTGCAGTTTTGTTTTCAGAATAACCAGAAAACCTTCATTTTATATGTATGGTTGGTTTTGGGGAAAAATAATTTTAATATTTGATTTTGTAAAAGTTAGTTTTGTTATCTCTTGAAAAATTGAGTTTTAACAGTCCTGCTAACTATGTACTTGGCTTTGAGGCTCATCTCTTCTAATAAATTTTTAAAAATTGCATTGGTGTATCTGTTGTAAGGTGACAACTATTTGATTGGTTTTATTCATTGACTTTATTTAGAAAGTGTGTGGCTTGCTGTGAAGCATGACTTGTAAATTTAGTTTGATGGCAAACATGATTGAAGACATTCAGGTAGGAAGTCACCTTAAAACAGCTGTTGTGTGTAGGCGACTAAAGCTACTTGAAAAGTGCTAATGTTGATGTTTTTAATATGATAGGCTAAGGGAACATTTGTATGTATATGTGCATTTGTTCACCAACTATATCATGCGGGCCAAAATATGATCTGTAGTATGAACTAGGTTAATATGGTGGTTAGCTTTTTTAGAGAATGTGGATGATGTACATTTCTGAAAATTAGTTAAATTTACATAGCCATTGACAGGAGGTATGTTGGTCTGGTTTTGATTGTTGGTGAATAATAGGTGCTTTTCTGTAGAGTTGTGCACAGGTGTGCAGTAAAGCAAGACATTGGTGTTTAAATGTATTGTTTCTTGGTATCTTCCTTTTGTATGTCTTATGTAGTTGGTGAGGTTACATACGTGGAGCTCTTTAAGGATGCGGAAGGAAAATCAAGGGTAAGTGCTGTGGGCAGTAATCTGCTTGAGGTTTAAAAGTTCCTCAGCAGTTTACTTTTTGTATAATACTTGTACCAGTTTTTGGAAACTTAAGTTTCATTTTGTTTTACTTTATTATGCAAGATTTGAGGCTTTATACCAGCAAGTCTGACAATACAAATCAAGCTAGCTGCCTGAAAGGGATGGGTTTTGTAAATGCTCATAAAGGGCACTCACTTTCCTAATACTTGAAGGTAATGCTTCTTCTTAGACAATAGAATTTAATATAGGACTTTTTTTGTTGTGTTTTGATGTCTTCAAGGATATTTTTAAAGTCACTGAATTGATAATATTCCCTAAGAGTTCTATGAGAGGCATATAGCTTAAATGTGTCAATTCAGAATGTATGTTTGAAATTTATACTGAAAAAACTTAATTTGGTAGCCCACAGGATGACATAAGAGGCAGTGCTCTCACCAATTGGTATGAATGACATTGAGGATTAAATTGACATAGAAGGAATTGGGTGATAGTCCTTTTGATTTTTAGCAACAAGAAAGAATATACTGAAGAATACAATGGATAACTCTCAACAGTGTTTAATTTTATTAGCAAAAACCTCTTGGGTGCATGAAAAATAAAAATTTTGTCATTATATTTAGTGGCACTTTGAACAGTAACAATGACAAGTTATTATTTTAAAAATGATACTACAAATTTGTTTCTTTAATGTAGGTGACTTTTTTTAAAGCTTCTTAAAACTGAATGCTGTTAAACTGTGCAGCCAGTTTTCCCTGAGAACTTTGTTAAAAGTGAGATTAATCTTTTCTATTTTGATTTTAATAACATTTAAAATATACATTAAACACTATTGGTGCACAATGCAGCTTTTGAAAATACTTGTAACTATCTAAGGACAATGTAAAGATAGGTATAGTGGAGCCTTCAGTTATTTCTTTGAGTTACATTTGATTGAATTTGTGCAATGAGGTTACATTAGCTTTAAGGAAGAGTCATCTAAATTGTGCTTCAGGCTTGTTACACTAGACCCTACTATCTTAAATATATATGTTTAAAAATATACAGAAAATCTGTGGTCATTCGCCTTTTATGTTCTGGAGGTATAAAGACTACAAAAATGACTATTAATTGATTGCTTTTAATGACTTAAATATCATACTCTACCTTTAACTTCATCTGCTGATACAACTTTTTTTTCTTTTGCATATATTGACAAATCTACCTGGATATAGGGTTGTGGGTAAGAATTTTTTTAAGTACCTTAAATCAAATTTAAACTTTTGGTTGTAAAAAAATAATCTTAGTATATAAAAATCCCTCCCCCCCCATTTTTTCCCCCGATTAAGTGTGGTCGAATTTAAAGATGAAGAATTTGTAAAGAAAGCACTAGAAACCATGAACAAATATGATCTTAGTGGAAGGCCCCTGAATATTAAAGAGGTAAGATTTCTTATATTTGGAATAATTTAAATATTTTAATATAAGGATATGTTTTCTTTGGATTTTCATCTTTGGTACTATATTTATCTGACTACAACTTTTTTTTTAGCATGAATGCTTATTAGAACATTTATATTGATGGTAGTTTTGCTTCCTTGTTCATGATTTTCTATTTGCTCTTAAGCAGTTATCATTACATATTTGATTTGCTCCAAATTATTATAAGCAGATGTACATGATTTAAAGACATTTCAGGCCCCAGCAATTTAAAGGTGACACACTTTTGGTGCTGACTTTATTTAGTATATACATACTCAGTTTTTAGGTTGCGTTGTTTAATTTGACAAGTATACTAGATATTTTTGTAGTTGATAATCAAAGTTTGCTTAATAGTGTAAATATCTTATGGATATGAATAAAATTGGTGTTCACTTTCAATAAAATTAACCTGAAATTATAGCAGATTAAAATTTAAGAAAAATTATGTCTATTAGCAAAATTTATAACTAAAACTTGGAATCCCTAAAATGAAGATGTTCCCTTTGAATGGAATTGTTGTAGTAAAAATATTTTGATAAAGGATTGGAAGATACATTAAAAAACTGTTGATAGTGGGGGTAATTGAACTTATAAATAATTCGCTTGAATAGCAGTCATCTTCCTGTCTAACTTTAGTTGATATTGTTAATCTTATCTGAATAGTTTGATCACAAACCAGTTATGTATATATCTTTGCGAAAGTCTGTATTATAAAAGGATAGAGGATATAACCTGGGGAACCTGAAGAGCTTCCACTAGCACAGATGTTAAGCACTGGTAATGGAGCAGTGCTATCAGTGACAGTTTAACTCAGTATAGTAGTGACTTGACTCCCAGCTCTGTCACTTTCTAGCTGTGTGAGTAGGCATTTACTTATTCTCTATCCCTTAGTAATGATAACGGTACTACAGATAATACTTACCTAATAGGGTTTTTATGAGGATTAAATGAGGTACATGGTAAAGAACTCAGTCTGGGGCATATGAGAATCTGTATGACACAGGGCAGATTACATAACCTATTTTTTTTAATCACTAAAATGGAAACAGTGATAGTGTTATAAGGAGTCAAAGTTAATATACATAAAACATTTAATAAATGTTAGCTATTTGTTGTAATTGTGAATTTAATTATAATTGTTATATAATTTATTATATAAAGCATTTAGCATAGTGTGCAGAATATTGTAATTACATTATAAATGTTACATGTAATAATAATTATGATTGTTGTTATTACTATCCAAGGTGGGAATGTTACTGGTCATTGTTCTCTTGTTTCTGATTATGAGGCAATAATGCCATAGTTCCATTCTTCCTTCTCTGCAAGGGATACATTCCAAGACCCCTGGTGGATGCTTGAAACCAAGGATAGTACTGAACTCTAAATATACTATGTTCTTTCCTGTACATACATGCCTTTTCACTTAAAGGAAGCACTGTACAGCTTCTCTTTGGCATATTCGAGTTGCCAGCATCAGTACTCTTGCACACTGGCAACATTAAGTAAAATAAGGGCTACCTGAACACATGCACTATGTTACCATGATAGCCGACCTGATAACTGAGATGGCTACCTAGTGACTAAAGGGTGGTAGTGTACATAGTGCGGATGACACTGGACAAAAGGATGATTCATGTCCTAGGTGGGACGGTGTGAGACAATATGATTTCATCATACTACCCAGGAGGGCACACAATTTAAAACTTACGAATTGTTTATTTCTGGAATTTTTTTAAAAGATTTTATTTATTTATTTTTAGAGAGGGGGAAGGGAGGGAGAAAGAGAGAGAGAATCAATGTGTGGTTGCCTCTCACATGGCCCCCATTGGGGACCTGGCTTGCAACCCAGGCATGTGCCCTGACTGGGAGTTGAACCTGCGATGCTTTGGTTCGCAGCCCATGCTCAATCCACTGCGCTGTGCCAGCTAGGGCCTATTTCTGGAATTTTTCACTTAATATTTTTGGATGTTGATAAACCATGGGTAACTGAAGCCAAGGAAGTGAAACCATGGATAAGCAGGAACTGCTGTAGCTTAAAACGAAAGGCCATGTTACCAACATATACAGGTATCTCAAATCCCTTTGTTTTCGTCAGCTTCTTAATTCCTCTAATCCTCTTTGACCCCGAGGGTTCTTTGTTTGCTTGTTTGTTTGTTTATTTTTATGACTGGGACGTGGATAATTTGTACAGAAAATTTAGACTGTTATGGTCTGTGCAAGCCATTTATTGGGTTGACCAAAAAATCTGTATGTTTTTTTTCCATAAAAAAACATTTTCATTTTCACCAGTAACTATTGATTTGGATATTTTGAGTATGTCAGCCATCTCTTCTGGGTGGTATAATGTTGACTGTTCTCATTCAATGCCTTGATTTGATATCAGTACCAGCTTCAACCGGTCTACCCTACTGTGGAGCATTGTCTAACAAGAAGTTTCCAGCACAGACTTCACAAACCGCTTTTGACACGTTTGATCAGTCAGAGCCCCTTCTCCATACATTGCACAAATCTTTTTTTGCATTTCAGTTGCATTTTTACCTTTTTTGAAATAATAAAGCATAATTTGCTGTTTTGTGATGTTTCTTCTTATTTTTAAAAAGACAAGTGTTACAGATTCTCAGTGTTTTCATTTCTAATAGGAAAAAGATTTATTGAGTGCTAAAGGACAGGTTCATGTTGTTTGTTTTTTTACGTTTTAGCACATTGTAGATCCTCAGTAATATTTTAGAGACCCTAGGATAGAGTTACATGATCCATGATGATGTAGGATACTTCCATTTTTAGCCTCTTTAAGATAAAAAAATGGTATAATTTGACCTAAATGATGAGATGTTCTTTATTCAATTACTTCTTTTGTATTAATATCACTAAAGGTCCTTTTTCTGGGAATATCTGAGTTATAAATGGATGGCTGAGGTTAGTGCAGAGAAGTACTAGTGAGAGTCTAAGGAAAAGTTTATTTCCCATGTTCCTTTACAGATATTAGAGTTGCACTTTTTCATGTAATTTGGGGTGGAGGGTTAATAGCAGTTGTAAACTTATAGGCTCTCTAATAGCAGTAGCTAGCAATGCCTGGAAGTCTGACATCCAAGAGAAAAAGAGGAATAAAAACAATGATATATAGTACGTAATTTGTGTTATATAAATTATATATATGTTTTACATATATTGATGTGTGTCATGTATGTAAAAGACATCAAAACATAGTACTATGCTTTATTAATGTTAAGGGAAGAACAAACAACCCACCTTAATAGTTCGTGAAGCATTTATTCTACTGTGTCCTCCTCCATAGGTAACCCCAATCCTAAATTTTATATTTGTGCAAGATTCTGAAACCTTAGACCTAAAGCATTTATGATTTTATAGCATTCTTTAGAAACATTGATTTCTTCTTGTTTTTTTATTCTTCATGGTAAAGAAATATATTGGAAGACAGAATGCTTTTATTCTTGCATTTACTTTTTCACCTTCTATTCTATACCTTAAATTCTTCCCAGAAAATTTATTAAAGTCAACAAATTTTTGTTTCGTTTTTTGTACTCCTGGACAGTCCAGTGGAGTAGTTTATGGTTACATATATCATAATTATTTGTATTGCAGATGATAGACTATTACTGTGTTTCTTTGGGTTTTTTTGTTTTTTGCATTCCACCTAGTGAGATGAGTGAGAAGTACATTTAAACTTGGTTTTCTTTGGTTTAAAGGTAGAATATTTCCTTATAAAATTAGTGAACTAAAAAAATAAAGCAATGATTAGTATTAGTCTTCATTTGGACACTCTTTATTCCTCCCCTCCTCCCAGTCTTAGATCATAATGATATTGAGGACGGAAAGAAGTTGGAAGGTGGATGATTATATTTTATTTGTTCAGTAATAAAATTTACACATTATCATAGTTCACTTGTAACCCAGTATTCTGGGTCTTATAACAATCGGTTCTGCTGTTGAAAAGCTCTGAATTAGCCTTAATTTGGCCTTGCATTGGTCATCTAGTAGTGACAATTCACTATTAGTGCATTTGGGAAAGAAAAGAGTTGCAGTAAGTATTTTGTTCCTCTTTGAGTTATGTATGTGTATGTGTATGCTCCATATACTTGTACACTAGTGCAAGGGAAAAAGTAAATTAATTTCAAGTTCTTAAGTGACTTTAGTGATTGGAAAGAGGTGTTTTTATTTGACATCCCTGGAGACTAATCTTTTTTTTGTCCACAGGTTTTTATGGAACTGAATTCTCTGGGTGAGAAAAAAAGGTCACTGTTTAACAGAGCTAATAATTTGACTCAAATGGGGTACCTACTGTAGAATATGAAGTTGTTGTTTTCATTATGTAGGCTTTATAATATATGTAGTGGCATTTAACATTGAATGTGTGTTTTAGGATCCCGATGGAGAAAATGCTCGTAGGGCATTGCAACGGACAGGAGGATCATTTCCAGGAGGACATGTACCTGATATGGGATCAGGGCTGATGAATTTACCACCTTCCATTCTCAATAATCCAAACATTCCTCCTGAGGTTATCAGTAATTTGCAGGCTGGTAGACTTGGTTCCACAATTTTTGTTGCTAATGTAAGTTTAAGCTTTAGTCTAAAATTTTGTCATTCAGATATCTAGTTCTAGTTACGAGATTCTTTGATTAGATAAATGGGTTATAGGTTTATAGAACATTTTATTTTTAATGTAAAGTAAGTCAAACATAAATTACTGTAAACTCAAACCCAATTTACGTTTCTATATATAAGGTTAGAGTGTATATACAAATATTTTGAATTTTTCAGAAAAAAGAACTGCAATTCATAAACACTTAGCTGTTCTTGAAATTATTTACTTTTATATGATTTTTGTTCATTTTGGTAAATTGATTTTTTTAGCTTTAATATTTGATATTTGTGAATGTGCATGTTATAGTTGGTTTGTCATTTGTTCTTAGCTTTTGAAAGTCGGTGATATCAACAATAATTTACAAAATCTGAATTTCTCCTAGTAAAAATAGATGTGCAGGTTTCAAATGTACAAAACATTGTATTGAATAGGATTGAATAGGTGAGAGACTGTTTTGTGAATTTTTAAAAAATTAAGGATAAGGATAATACACATGTAGCTTAACTAATTTTAAACAACCTAATATTTTATGTGAATATTATTTGATATACTGTTTAACAAGAATAATAGTTGTTTATAGCTTTGAGAGTTTATAAAAGATTTGTTTATATTATTTATAAGTGGGGAGAGGGGTTATTAGGTACATAACTTTATATAATTTTATGTTAAGCTTGATTTCAAAGTTGGTTGGAAGAAGCTAAAGGAAGTGTTCAGCATAGCTGGAACTGTAAAGCGGGCAGATATTAAAGAAGACAAAGATGGCAAGAGCAGAGGAATGGGCACTGTCACTTTTGAACAAGCAATTGAAGCAGTTCAAGCAATTTGTATCCTCATTAACACTTTAGGATTATTTAATAAGGATGATGACTCTTGTTACCATTTTGTGAAAGTTCTGGAATTTAAGATTGCCTGGCTTAGAAATGTGTGTTAGACACTAGTCTCCAGCACATAAAGCTTTTTCTGTCCTAAAAAGTACTAAAGTCACTCTTAAAACTTGAATTGGCCATTGTACAGGCCTGGTATGAACCTTTTTCTGCTTTCTCTTCCTGCCACAATTAATTGTAATGTATACATGCTCTTGAAATTTATGTAATCCAATTATGTATTACAATTGCTTCAAATAAAGTCTTGTTAATTTTCTTTATTCAGTGGTTGAATTAAAAGCTTACATTTATACATAAAATCAAACTACAAAGCAAATAATGAAAGTTTTTCTTTGAGTATATGGAAGAGACTAATATAAATGAGTAACATATTAAAGATGTTTATTAAAATATTCAAGGTAGTCTGACTCTAAATAAGATTATTAAAAATGTATTTGTATTCAACTATAACTTTATACTTGTCTTAACTGGCTTTCCTTGACTGAACCAACAGCTATGTTCAATGGGCAGTTTTTGTTTGATAGACCTATGCATGTGAAAATGGTGAGTTCCTGTACGTCACTTCATCTCTCCAAACGTTTTAAATCTTTTCTCTGTTCTCTACATTACAGATATTTTTAGTTATATATTAAGCTTATAATAAACTTTTTTGCAATTAGGATGACAAGTCTGTCCCTCATGAAGACTACCGTTCACATGACAGTAAAACTCCACAATTACCACGTAAGTAAAAGCCTTTAGAAACAACGCAGAGTCTTGTGTTTCAGCTTTACTGTGTGCTAAGCAGAACTCTTTGTTTTCACATCTGTATCCCAAGTTGCCCAAAGTTTGGAGTTAGTTTGGAGTTACAGAGATAGTTTGGCATGATGGGTTAGGATGATTGAGAAGATAAATGTGTGCCATTTTTCTCTTTTTGGTAGGTTTTCCCCATTTTAAAAATTTGTACTAAAAATTCCCCCATTATAAAAATGTTGGTGAGGGGAGAAAAAGTCTTTGTAATTTTACCTCTAGTAACCTCCATTATAACCCTTTTTTTAGTATTTTTTTCTAGTCTTTCCTTCTACATATATTTTTTACATAGTTGAGAATTACCGTATAATAATTTTGTTTCTTTGTATTTATCATAGCATGTATGAAAATTCTTTCCAAATATGTTTATTGGTGGTATAATAGTCTCATATGGATTCTCCATAACTATTCCCCTGTTATGTATATTTAGGTGTTCTTTTTTCCTTTTAATCACCAACAGAGTAATTCATGTCCTTTTGTATACAAATCTTTGCTATGTTTTTGGTTATTTCCTTAAAGTAGATATCCTGAAGTAGATTTACAGGTTCTCAAGCCATGCTCATTGATCAGTGTTATCAAAATGTTTTCCAAAGGATTATGAAACCAAAATGTAATGTACTTAACACCTGCGACTCAATACCAAGTGCGTGAAATAAGGGTGCTAACAGTACCAATTTCATGGGATTGCCATGGGCATGGTGTGAGTTAATACATAAAGCTTTTAGCACAATCCTTGCATAATATAAACAGTCAATAAATACTAGCTCTTACTCTTACTGTTTCACCGTGCCTTCTCTGGTTATTATTAAATTTTTAAATATTTTAAGTATACAGCCAAACTTTAAAGTATTCATGTAGCTGTCATGGACCATACTTGTTTTAGGTGATTTTTCTTTAAAATAAAACTTTACAGATAAAGTTGAGATTACTCCACTCCCCTGCCCAACTCCCACCAGATACCTTACCTTGAGGAAACAACTTATGAATACAGTGTTTGTCTTTTAGGTTTTAATGATGTGATTACAAATTTATACATTGATGGACATTATATGGAATTGTTATGCTGAATTTGAAATTTGGCATGTGATATCATATCATATATATTCTGCAACTTGCTGGTTTTAGTTTAACATTTTTTTGAGATTCTTTATGTTGATACATATAGTTCTAATTCCCTTATTTTATCTCTTAATACCACATTTTATGTCTTTTTCTTTTTTTAGTTATTCTAATTTTTGTTAGCAATATTACTAAGTTGGAAGGAGTGTTCTTTTTCTAATAGAATGATCTGTTCTCTTAATGTTTGCTAGAAGTTATGTATAAAACAGTCTGGCCTTGGTGTGTAGTTTGGGGGAAGATTTTAAAATACTGATTGTTCATAATTTCTATTGCATCTTGAGTCAATTTTAGTTACTTTTATTTTTCTAAGAATTTTACCATTTTTGTCCATTTTTAGATTTATTGGCCTCAAATACTCTCTTAAATTTCTGCCATATCTATAGTTCAATCTTTTAAGTTTTTGAAGGGTTGCAATATCTCCTTTTCCTTTGGTCCGTTTTGCTTGCAGTATGTCACGCTGGAAGAAGAGTTGCTTTGGGCCGCACATGAAATACATTGCAACACATAATCACAAAAAAAACCTCATAATGTTTAAGTAAATTTATGATTTTCTTTTGGGCCATGTTCATAGCCATCTTGGGCTGCATGTGGCCCATGGGCCACAGGTTGGACACCCCTGGTAGAGGTTTGTCAGTTCTTTAATGCTTTCAAAGAGGTAATTTTGTTTTCTGTGTCTCAATTTCTGTTCTTAGCTTTATTATTTTTTCTATCTGTTTCTTTGGGTTTAGTCTCTTATTTTTTTCCTAATACTTTAAGTTGAATGATTCACTAATTTGCAATTTCTATTTCTTTTTAAAAAATATTTTTTTAAGATTTTATTTATTTACTTTTAGAGAGAGGGGAAGGGAGGGAGAAAGGGAGAGAAACATCAGTGTGTGAGAGATACATCATTTGGTTGCCTCTTGCATGCCCCTCCAGCTGGGGACCTGGCCTGCAACCCAGGCATGTGCCCTGACTAGGAATCTAATTGGTGACCCTTTGGTTCGCAGGCCAGCACTCAATGTACTGAGTCATATCAGCCAGGGTTGAAGCATATTTATTGGGCTTTCATAATCTGGATACTCATTTTTTAAGGATAAACTAGAAAATTCTCAGCACATGTGTCTTTCAATATTGCCCCTTCTATGGGGCAGTTCTTTCTGTCTCCACCAAGTTTACCTTATCACTCAGTGTCATTTTTCAAGATCCTGGCCTTATGCAGGGTATCCCAGTTTACTTTCAACTATTAGTAATCTTTTATTTATTTAGATAAAAATAAATCTTGTATTACATGTTTATATTATGTTCTTTTTAAGGTTTCATTTTTATATACTCTATTGATGTATTGATATATGACCTCATAGACTTTGACAGAATCAATTTGTTATAGTTATGCTAATTATTATTAACCTCCCCATATTTTTTTCTCCTTCCCTCTCTTTCTTTGCTTAAATTATAACTTGGCATGTGGGAACCTCCTCATTTCCCATGCCTCTGATATTCTTTTTGGTAGAAACAGGATTTCCCAAAACCATGAAGATTTTTTTCTTGTCTGAATACAAGGAATTGACCTACTTACAAGGAATCCCAGTTCCTTTAGTGAAGAATGATAGTGCTAGGTGTAGACATGGGCATTATTGATGTACAAATATGCTATTGCTTTCAGTTGGACCATTTTTAGGGACTGAGCTCAGAAAAGATATTTCCTTTACCAGGTTACACTCATCTTTCCAATTTAACACAATGTACTTCTACTCTAACTTTAATAACATTTATGTGTGTGTGTGTGGGGGGGTTAGCCTCTAATTGATACATTAACTAGAAAGAACTTTAAAAGTAGAATAAAACAATACCTATTCAAATATTAATTAGTTATGCTTTTAAGGTCTTCTGGTTATCTTCTTGAAGTCTATTTTAAGAGAAGTAGTAAAAAGAATATTGGATTTAGAGACAGAAAACTTAAATTCTATTCTTAATCACAGAGCCAAATGGCATTGTGCAAATAACCTAAGGTCTCAAAAATTTCCTTGTCTATGGATAATATATGTGAAAACACTTAAGGTACCATATAAATATAAATTAATATTTAGGATAAAAGTAGGTAATGCAATATTTGCTTTATTTAATACTGTTTTCATGGTTGTTGACTTTTTAGTTTGATTTGAACCATTTTAAAAGTAGTTCTTAGATTTTAAGTGGTTCTACAAATTTGAGAAAGTCTCATTTTCAGATATGTATGCCATTTATAAGGTGACACAATTTTTAAAATCCTCTCAGTATCTTATTAGTCTTTCTCAATATGCCTTTAACTGGAATATAAGATGGATCTGCTTTATAAAACAGTTCTCATTACTTATAAATGGTATTATACTAAGGGTTCAGTGTGCTGTACCCCAATGAAAACAAGAACCAGTGGTCTTATTTAGATACATGCAAAATTATAGAGATACTACTATAGGTTTATAGCTTTAAAAAATTGTAGTGCCAGTTATATAATCATATATGGGTTGGTAATATTATTATTTGTGTTTCAGGTGGTCTTGGAGGCATTGGAATGGGACTCGGTCCAGGTGGACAGCCTATCAGTGCCAGCCAGTTGAACATAGGTGGCGTAATGGGAAATTTAGGTCCAAGTGGTGAGTATTATAACTTGCTTATTTCTTTTTAAATGATACATTTGCTAGATCATAAAGCTCACATTCAGTAGTTTGTAATAATATTTAAAGGACTGCATTTTATAGTTGGGTATTTAGGACGTCACTTCAGTTTGAAAAAGGAATGAATCTTGGAGAGCAGAGAACACGAAAGAGAATGGGGAAATGTCGGAGGGTCCCTCTGAGGCCAGCTGTGCTGTAGCTAGCCTGTTAACTCTGGGCTTTGGAATGGCTTTGAGGCAGAAGGGGAATGTGCGTGGAGCACCTTGTGTATCGTGGGTATGTGTTTGTGGGATGGCTGAAAGGCTGCCGTATCATAAGCGATTTAACTGTGCATATCTAGATGGGTAGTAGTTTTTTTAGATAGCTATTTGGCTCTTCATCTAGACCTAACTTAGTTTATTTTTTAAGATTTTTAAAAAAATTTTTTGGTTTCAGAACCTTTTTATACACTTAAAATATGTTGAGGACTCCAAAATACTTTTGTTTGTATGGTTGTCTTTATCAATATTCACTATATTAGAATTTGAAACATATTTATACATTTATTTAAAAATAGTAAGCCCATTGTATTAACATAAATATACTCTTTAAAAAATAAATTATATTTTCCATACAAAAGAATTAGAAGAGTGCCATTGTTTTACTTTTTGATACATCTGTTTAATGTTTGGCTTAATGCAAGACAGTGATGCTGTTGTTATCTTCTGCATTTAGTTTGTTACACTATCACATGTCATGTAGTAATTTATGGAATATTCCACATTATAAATATGAAAGAATGAGAGTAAAACAATCATTAGTATGAATTAAATAGTTTTGACCTATTGGCTCCTCAAGGGTCCCCAGACCATACACTTTGAGAACTGTTATTTTAACTGATGGATTAATAAATGTGATTGGATTTTTATTTTTTGAGATGTTATAGCTACACTTTAAATTATGAGAATAGTTACGGTAATCATTCTGATCCAAATGGAGATTTTCTTCCTTACTCTTAGACCCTCCACCCTCCTGAAACACATACTATTTTTATTCTTTAATTTTTCACTGCTTTCTTGGCTATAACGTGTAGAGTGAAACTTTCTCACCTGATGTTCAAATCTGCTCTAGTGATACTCCTGTTTGTTTGAAAAAAATCAGTGAGAGTGGTATTTTATGTCTGCTCTGAAAAAAAGAATGATTTTCTAGTTCTGGATATTTTCTAACAGAATATGAGTGTGACCAGTGACTTTCCTTGTCTAATAATTATTCAGTGAAGCCTTTTTGAATATTCATGATTAGACCGTTGCTCTGGCATAGTGCTTTGAATCATCCCACCTGTGCCCTTGCTTCTCTAGTATTCCATTGTGACTAAACCAACGGTATCTGTTTGCTCTTTTGTGTTTTGTCATTCTTTAGTCATAAAAGTAAGATTTACTCAAAGTGTATACTGTGTTTTTATTTGAGGTATGGGAATGGATGGTCCAGGTTTTGGAGGAATGAATAGAATTGGAGGAGGTATGTACAAGCACTTGTCTTTTCGTGTGTACCCACCGCCATTTTTAGTAAATAAGGAACTGTATTGAGAATTCCAAGGGCAAACAAGTCATGGTTTTTTTTGTTAGCTTACTTCCTAAAAGATGCTAGTAGAAATTGAGTCTGGTACCTAAGAAATATGGAAGGTGATGTGTTAAGAAGCATCTTCATGAGGTAGGGTAGATGAAGAGCTTACTGGTGAGACTCAACATTTATAAAATGTACCTTTCAGCTATACAATGGACAGTCAAATCTCAAATTAATCTTTATTTCATAGGCATTGGGTTTGGTGGTCTGGAAGCAATTAATAGCATGGGAGGATTTGGAGGAGTTGGTCGAATGGGAGGTAGGTAAATGTATGTAGTGGGACATGTATGCTACATTTAGTTTACCTTATATATAAAATGTCCCCCCCACCCACTTAGGGATGTGTACTATAGTGGTCTTTAGAGTGTGGGCACTTGGCGTTAGGGACAGGCATGGTGAATTGGTATATATGTGGAATATGAGGTTGGGTAAATAACAGACCTTTTTTGTATTTGTGACTTTGGCTATCTCTTTAGTTTCAGCATGTTCCTAAATGGATTCCTGTGTATTGATATGCTTGAAAAGGGGTTAATTTGTTGCATAATTTTTTCAGAGCTATACCGTGGTGCGATGACTAGTAGCATGGAGAGAGATTTTGGACGTGGTGATATTGGAATAAATCGAGGCTTTGGCGATTCCTTTGGTAGACTTGGTAGGCTGGCTGCATACTTCTTTTCTTTTCACAGGTTATCTTTTTCCAAGTTTGTTTCTCTCCTTTTTCTGTGAAAAATTGGAAATTTGTAATGTTTCACTAAATTTATTACTAGAAGAAAACACTTTATGGATTTTAATGTACTAGCTCTCTTTTGCAGTATCTTAAATAATTGAACCCTATTTCTTGAAGACTATACTTTTCAGTTACTGTACATCTTTTGAGAGCATAGTACCTTGGGACTTTGAAAGGATGATTGTTTAAATTAATTAGTATATTATCTCTCCACCCTTGTTTAGGCAGTGCAATGATTGGAGGGTTTGCAGGAAGAATAGGAGCTTCTAACATGGGTCCAGTGGGATCTGGAATAAGTAGGTTTAAATTTTACTAGAATTTATTCAGTATTATTTGTGTGCTTGCAAAAGACTTGCAAGAGTAGTTATCGTAGTATAGCAATACTTTGTTCTTATATGTTAATAATGTCATGTTATAATGTACAGAAACTTTGATAGTTGAGCATTTTTCTGTGTGATCACTGAAATTTCTAAAGTACTTTGAATTTTACTTTTTTGGTATTTCTAAACTAACACCAGAGTATGTGTTAACTGTCAGCCAGTCAAGAATCTCCTTTCCAACTAAAAAATCTGGGGATTTCTCTGATCATGTGTGAGGAACAACTTTTGCCTAAAAAGTAAAATAGTAAAAAAAAACCCCAAAAGAACAACTTTTGCAGTAGCACCAACTTTGTTTCCAACTGCTGTTGGTTACTAGCTTATTTCATCTGTGAATACCTTTTGGAAGGTGCAGGTGAATTGCCCCAGATACACACTTCTAAAGAGACCTTCTGAAGTTGAAGGAGATGTTTATTTCCTTTTAAACCTTTCCTGTGATAGAATCAACAGTAGTTGAATCACTGGGGAATGCTGAATCTCTTCCACCTGTTTCCACTACCACATTTTAGGCCTAAAGGCTTAACATGTGGCTTAGTTATTGACCTCTGTTGCTTACTCAATCATGTCTCTGTGAGTTCTCCATACTTTATTGACTTCATTAAATTGATTGTAATCTCACAAGTAGGAAACACAGTCTATTTGAACTATTCTAAGAACGAATTAAAAAATCCTGCCAGCTGCAGATACCTCTTCCAATTGTCCCTTGCCTCTTGTTTTATTTCTTCTTTTCATCATCATTTCCAGCCTTGGCCATTTCCCTATTGATGGTAACTTCCCTGCCTTTCCTTTTTCACCTCAGAGTTTACACTTCTGTTTCCCTGATTTTATATTTGTTATTCACAGAAAGCCAACTTGAGGATAATGTTAATTTTTAGAATTTCTATGTCTGAGGGTTTTCGGTATGAGAAAAAAGATGCATTTTGAGAATGAGTAGGATTGGAATGAAGTGGATATACTCTCTGAGATAAATTCTCAAGCTCTGGCCAAAAGGTTGTAATTTCATTTGTTGTTACTACCTTCGCAAGTTTTGTATGACACTGCAGTTAAAATTAACTGTGTTTCTGTGGTTATTGAAAATTGAACTTACACAAAAAGAGAGATTATGTGTGAAACAGAAGATACAAAGGTGAAAGGGAGTGTAGGAAAAGAGTGTTTTATAGGAGAGTAGGATGCGAGCAACAGTTGATGTCCTGGAGTTGTAATAATTTGAATTCGCCCCACATATCTTTGCTCTAGCAATTATTAAGTTTGCTGTGTTATTAGAAAATAAAAATGAGGATAAAACTACTCTAACATTATTGGATAAAGTAATTGGTAGAAAATTTATATAACATATATGATGTGTTTTATGATTAGAGTGATTTTATAGAAGTATATGTATATAATGTTATATAGTGGCTAAAATTAACATTCAACTAACCAAATGTATACCAAATTAAATTCTGTTCTTGGAAGATTGTTATATTGTATGTATGAAATTAATTTTATGCTTATATATAATCTAATTACATACATGAATTAATTTTTCTCTCCCTTTGTTTCTCAAAAATGATTCTTTCCCTCCTCTTTCTCCCTTTCTTCTTCTCCTTTTCCTGCTTTTAAAACATAAACACCAAACTCCCAAACCCTCTCGTCCCTTCCTGAAAATCCAGGTGGTGGAATGGGTGGCATGAACAGTGTGACTGGAGGAATGGGGATGGGACTGGATCGGATGAGTTCCAGCTTTGATAGAATGGGACCAGGTATAGGAGCTATACTGGAAAGGAGCATCGATATGGATCGAGGATTTTTATCGGGTCCGA
Organism: Tonatia bakeri; assembly: GCA_004024845.1. Classification (NCBI taxonomy): domain Eukaryota; kingdom Metazoa; phylum Chordata; class Mammalia; order Chiroptera; family Phyllostomidae; genus Tonatia; species Tonatia bakeri. The sequence goes on along the minus strand of PVIA01001459.1, from coordinate 112,499 downwards.
TGGGAAGCGGACTGAGAGACAGAATAGGCTCCAAAGGCAACCAGATATTTGTCAGAAATGTAAGCAACTAAATGTAAAGGGTACTTAAAGTTATTCTTTGCCTCCTGTATCTGTTACTAATACCTTTTTTCATTCTAGCTGCCTTTTGACTTGACTTGGCAGAAACTAAAAGAGAAATTCAGTCAGTGTGGTAAGTATGCCAATGATTGCAGATATTTTAATAGTGATTATGGAGGGAAAATTGAAACTTTTTAAGATTGTCTTTGGACCTTTACCTGTCCAAATGCTTATTTCTAGGCTGTATGACAGGTCTAATTTTACTTCAAATAAATGGATTATTTTTCTGACCAAGAGCAATGCAAATTACCGCTAAAGAACATGATGTAGAATAGAGCCTGTCATTGTCTCCTGTGGACAAAAGAAAATGATTGGTCTACTGATTATTGAAAGGTTGATATATCATGATTGTTCACATTTAAAAATATTTTTTTTCTTCTGGGAAGTACTAGAATTGGTATGTTTATTTCCTTGTTTGTAATATAGTATAATACATTGTCATCATGACCCAATGATGTTAACTCCAAATGATGAGATGACCCCATTCTATCATACTCCATTGCTTACACAGCACAGGAAGCTAACCTGATAGCATAGAGCCCCCTGCCTGGAACTCTTTAGATGTAGGTACATTCTGGTGGCCTTCTGATTCTTTTGAAAACTATTTTTGGCTATAATGATACTAACTGTACAACCTTAATATATTTATTAGATTTGTAGGAGATTAGGTGTTTTAGTACTTTTAAAAAAGGACCTTTTCGTGTGTGTGTGTGATGATGAGAGAATTAGTGTGAGTGGAACAAAATAGCAGGTTTTCTGCCAGTATTTTTCTGCTACTGGGTGATGTTCTAGAGACCATAATCACAAAGTAAGCTGTATGGGTGGCATATACCCTATTTTTCAGACTGTAAGATGCACCCCCTCCCCCAAATTTGGGAGGAGTAGTGGTTGCTAATGCTGCTGTTGAGTTCTGTTACATCTACATCGGTAAAATATTATGTTATTTATGTCACTAAATATTGTAGCACATTTTTTGCTTCAAAAACTTTTTTCCTATTTTCCTCTGAAACCTAAGTGCGTCTTATGGTCCGAAAAATACAGGTAATGTTGAAAAAGGGCTAAAAATGATACATTCAGTCTTTGAGAGTTAATGAAAAGTTAAGAGCATTTGAAATATATCTTTAATTTTTTGAGATCATAAAGAGGCTATATCTAATGTCCTCCCACAAAAGTAGCCTTTGTAGCCACTTATCAAAAAGTGATAGATCATTTGTAATCAAAGCAATCATTATGGAATCTATTGTCTACTGTGTTCTCAGAGTACTTTTTACAAAACTGTCTTGTAATAAACTGTTCATTTTTTCTTCCCTCCTAGATGGAGGCTGTTGAGGGCAAGAACTGTCTCTTTTATCATAGCACCTTTTATTGCCTTGGTACTTATAGTAAGAGTTTGTTAAGTATTTTTGGGTGAGTTAAACAGTCTGAGCAGATCTTTATATATTTACTCATTCATTAAATCTACTAATACTGTATTTTGACAGTTTGTTACCATTATGTTCTTTTGTCTTCTTCTGTTGATTATCTTTTAAAAATGTTTTATTCAAAGAAGAGAAACTCAACCTTTTCTTTGATAAAAAATTTGTTGAAAGTGAGTCAACTAGCAAACGGTCACCACTAAGAGAAGGCAGAATTATAAAGTTGTTTGCAGGTGTTGGTAGTCTTCTGTAGGAGTAAGAGTATCTACCAGAATGAGTAGGCAGCATCTGGCCACCCACAGATTACAGAGGAATGAACACATTAGGGCCTTACTGTAATATATGAAATGAGGAGCAATGGCAGTAAGTATAGATAATCTCTGTTGAAGTTTCAGTGAAAAAAGAAATCTCCAGATATGATATACTATTATTTTAAAAGGTAGAAATGAAACGAGGTAAAAAGAACAGAGTAGGGCAAACACGAATGACATTAATGAAAATGTGACTAATATTGAGTTGACTGTTCTTTATCCTATGTAGGCAGATTTTTTTTGATGTTAGGTATGAGCAAGGCTTGCAACAAATTTGAGGGTTTTCTAGTGAGTGTCTAGCTGGAGTGGTATTGTTGTGACAGAAGGACATCAGCAATTCAAAGACATTTTCTGAAAGGAAATATTAGTATCCAAATCTACATTTAAAAAATTTGTACAGCATTTAAGACAACAAAAAGTGGTTAAATTAGTATTCTCTACTTTGTTATTTTAGCTCTATTCTTATGTCTGTTTTTGATCAACCTATACTCTTATCATGAGAGTAATAATTTTTTTTCCCAATTCTAATTTTAAAAGCTTCTGGCTTTTAGATTTATGTTAAGGTAATAACATACTTAAATAATAGCCTACCATCTTTCTGTTTTTAATCTTGAACTGCATTGATGGGAAAGGAAGTAAGTTATATAGTAATACAGAATTGCAGCCAGCAATTGACAGCTTTTGAAATTACCTGGTTTGTATGAAATGAACCATTTATTTTTCTGCCCCTTCATTTTGTTACTAAATCTTAAAAGTGTTTCTTCCTTAGTATGAGAAATTTCTTTTTAACCTGATGCAAGCCAGCAGTAGCTTCTTTAAGGCAAGGTTTTGTTTTGTTTGTTTTGCCTCCTGAGCCCAGGGCATGTAAGTATACAGGGTCCGGCATAGATAACTCCCCATTTGTATTACAAAATCTTTTATTACAAAATCATAAGCGTGTAATTCTGTAACATAACAATATCACATTCAAGCACACCATGTAACATTTTAGGTGAAATGTTCAAATTAAAACTATAAATTACTACACCCTTACTACTACCCTACCAACCACATCGTGCAGGTGTTACTTTTGTCGGACCCTGTATTCTCTTGGTTGCTTCCTAGTAAGAGTCTAATGGTACTCCATGTATCTCCCCCAGACATTATGTATCAGTAAATGGCCTACCCACAAGCCCTCTGGATATTAAATTTCTACAGTGGTTAATTGTCCTTGATGGGATAATTACAAAGGCTAAGAAATGTTGTATTATGGGTTATATTACCCTCAATACAACCAACATTTTCTCAGCCTTTATAATTTAGAAAAAAAGGTTTTTATATATCCCCAAATATAAAATGGTAAGTAGTGAGTATAATTTAATAGGTCTTTTATCCTGCCTTATGTAATTCTTTATTGACATGCATTTTTAAGAAGGCTGAGGAAGTGAGTTAACTGACTCGTTCCGGTTGGACCCCATATTAGTTCAGGCTGCACTAATGAAGTCAAATGGTCATGGCCCTTTAAATTTGCTTGGTGCTTGTGTATGCACTTTAGCTGTACTCTGGCTTTCTGCTCAGTGTGATTCAAGGCCGTAACGTTTTAGAACTACAGTGCCCCCTCTTTTTTTTTTTTTTGATTAGTAGAGAAAAATGTAGGGTTTAACACACCCTTTTAATTTTTTTAACATATTTTTAAGATTTAAAAGTGTTTAAACTTTGTAATTCCCAGTAGGAAAACACTATCTGGAAGAATACTGTAATGGCAAACCACTGTCAAATGTTACAGCTGCATTTGGGGCAGAGGGGTAGGGATTCTCTTCAACGCACCTCAGCTTTCTTCATGAGAAGGTCAGAGGTACACTGGTTTGTATTATTGCGACATCCATTTGGTGATCCAAGTTGCTTTTCCCTCAGCAAGGGCTTTATCTGTCAGAAGGGCATTATGCTTGACCTCCAAATTTGGCTGACAACTTACTGATTAGATTCATAACCTTTGGATTGCTCTGATATGTTGACATATTTGCCGGGTTTTGAGCCACATCCTGGAAGGCCACCATAACTTCTGGATCCTGCATGGCTGGCTTCGAGAACCTCTGGATCACTGAGAATTTCATTGAGCCCAGGCATTCCTCCAGGAAAATTACCAGGCATTCCCCCAGGAAAGCCACTTGGAAAAGAGCCACACTGAGCTCCTGATTGTCCTCTGGTTTCTCCTTTCCTCTGGGCTCTAAGGTTCTTCCTGAGCCTTCTTAACCCTTTCCGTTCTTTCCTTGTCCTCTCGCTCTTCATTTTTCTGTTCATACTTTCTTCGGTGTTCTATGATTTTTTGGGCCCTTGGTTGAACTTCTTTCAGCATTGTATTAGCATTTCATCATGGCCCAGTTTACATGCAAGGGCAAGATTATGGGCTGCTTCTTCCCAATGGCCCAGAAGCCTGTGTGCTTTCCCTCACCATTTATAAGGCTCAACTGAATCAGGGTTTTTTTCAATAGCTCTGTCACAATCTTGGATGGCAGCATTTGGCATCTGTAATTTGATGAAGACACTGGCTCTCTTGGCATGCAGAATGGCCAAGCGAGAATTCAGCTTGATGGCATCTGTGAACAAGTCAGTGGCTTTCTGTAGTTCACCATCATTTAGGGCATCAGTGGCAGCCACTTTTTTGTTGTTTGCCTGATCCTTCATTTCCTTGGTTATCTCTACATTTTTATCTCCCATTTCCTGAGGGGCATCGGTGTCTGCTTCAGTCGCACCCCCATTGACAATTTCTAGATAACTTTCCTCACTTGATAGTTCATCTGTCTTTATGTCTTCCTCCACCTTCTTACTATCTGTTTTTTCTTCCTTGTTTTCTTCTGATTTGGTTTTATGAGTAGCAGGTAGTATTTTACCTCCCTGCCCTCCACCCATCCCCTCGGGAAGTACATTCCCTTGGTATGCAGAATGCTCGGATCCTGCCTATTCATATTCACGAAGGCCCAAAGCTCAATCACTTTGCGGGGATCCATGACCAGGAAGTGGCAGGAGGCAGCAGGCATGGCTAAAATTGCTAACTTGGAGTGACCGTGTGGAACGGGCGGCTCTATGGTGTCCACTCTTAATTATTACTGCTATAAACTATATAAACAAATAAAGTTTTTTTCCACAGATTTCTGTTATGTAGTTTTCTATGTGAGTATGCTTGTTGATTGCATAGAAAATGGACACTTGCTAGATTTTGTTTACTAAAAGCCACAGGCTTCTTCAAGCATTCATGCTCTATAGAGTAGACCTTGACTCTAGAAAAACTTCACAGTAAAAATAATGCAGTGACAGTAAAATACTATATGAAGAACATTTATTGATAGTTGCTTTTCTATTTGTAAAGAAACAAAACTTTGTTTTTTGTCCCTTGTGTCATAATTACTGCTTGTAGAATATCTGATTTTGCTTTTTTTTCCTTCTGTGGTTATGTTACAGCTTTGCTTTGGAAGTAGATTTCATTGATTTATTTATATATTTATTTACTTATGCTTTAATTTGGTCTACTTCTGGATATGCATTTTCCAAAATACACACCAAAAGTTAATAGGCTAGTAGGCTAAGTAAAGTACAAGGTTTCTTTTATAGCAGGATATCATTTTTATCACTAATGTAACAGCAATATGTTTGATTATTCTGTGATACTAATTTCTCACTGCATACTGTATTGTCCTATGCTTTTGCTAAAATAGCAGTCCTGTTTTTGTTTTTCTTGGAATTATACAAGATATTTGTATATATTTAAGTCATTTAAGAAAGTCCTCAGAGAATGTAAAAAGGTAGAGAGGTCTGATTTTAATTAGTTGAAACTAAATCTTTTCTCCTCAGTTATTTAGCTTAAGAAAAGAAAATACCTCGCCTGATATTTTTATGGGATTAAGAAGGAACTTAGAAAACATACAACTCTTTCTGGTTCCATGCGTATTGGCAATTCGGACACAGTCTAACCATGAAGCGTGTGTCCATAGGCCACTTACTGTGCACCCTGAGTCTTCAAACTGTAAGAAGTTTCATGTATCTTTGCTAAGAGCCCTGTCAGCTGGAAGAGTGCTGAGATCATTGTGAGCTCAGCAGTTTGGGGTTCTGAGCGATGGTCCCTAAACCAAGAGACAAAACGTAACAGGAAAACAAATTAGAAACTTGTCCTGAAAGACTGAGAGACAGAGTTTGTAAGAGATAATTACATATTTTCCTTTGAAATTTAAAAAATTACTTGCTTGAGTGAACCTCACTATTGCTAATACACCTATGGTAGGACACTTAATGTTAAGAAAAACCCTAAGTTTTTAGGAAACATTAGAATAAGGACGAACTTTTAACCTTAAAAGCCCTTCAAAATTATCCACAGCCCTTTAAAATCAGTGTAAAATGTTGCCATGTACCAAGGTATGTTTCTTTAATTAAACTTGCTTTTTTTCAGATCCCAGCATTCAAGATAGTAAGAAGACTCTGGAAATTGCTCTGTATCTATCTTTAAAATTTTTCAAAAAATTTTCCAGTTTCATTTTATGATGTATTAGAAAATGTGGTTCCTCTATGTGTCTCTCTGTTTCTGTATGTTTTTTAACCACTTGTAGGGTGAATATTGTTTGTGTCTGTTTTAATCATTATAATTTCTCTGGGAATTAGCCTGTTTTATAATTTTTAGAGAACAGTTAAATATTTCCTGGTCTGGGTTCTAAAATCATGGTTTTCGCTCAACATGACATTTATTAACTTGGACCATTAAATTGGTTTTGAGTGAGTGAGTGACAGGCTATCAGTTTTTTAAAAAAATATTTATAGTTATCGGAGCAAGGATAGATGGAAAAACAGTGGAAAAGTAGTCCAGAATGTTTTAGATTGGAAATCAGTCAGATCAATATTTAAAAAGAAAAAAAGTCTGACTCATGCATTGAGATTAAAAACTGTTCCCATTGCCTGAAAAGAACTCATGGAATTTTTTGCTAAGCCCTTTGCTTTTACCTCCCCCCTTCTTCCTTTTTCTCCCTTTAAAGAATAAAATGTGAACTAAGTATGTCTGGCACTCTGATTTTGTTGCCAGACTAAAATTAGCCCACGGTGATCTGGCAACTAGAATATTTCAAGGAGAGGGAAATATTATGGTAAGTAGTCACACACCTCCCACTTACATCTTTGTGGATCGAATGATCATACCTCCCGGTGTGCCTGGGAGTAGTCCCACTTTATGCATGTTACCTGTGTGTAATGATCAGTAACTCTGGTTTGGGTCACGGACTTTTATGGCCCTTTTGTATTTTGACAAATGATCACCTCTATCTACTTCAAATATCAGTCTCTACGGTCAGCAGTGATGTTAACTGTATGTGGAATAACTGTCTAGTTTTCTCCTCTTTCTGGAAATTCCTCTGAAGTTCTTTTTTGTGCTCTTAAAATAACTGGTTTTACCTTTATTGATTTACATCTGTACTGTCCCTTCTGTGCCTATTTCCTTAACATGTTTGGTGCCATTCTTAGGTTGGAGTTCAAATTGTGATATTGAATAAATGACTTTGGCCCTGTGGTTGCAAAGCAGAATTAGTGGGGCCCTTTGTAACCTGGCAAAAATTAAATTTCTGGGCAGTTGTTACTATTTTCAAGGATGAAGGATTAAAATGGAGGATAAAAGGGAAGAAGGAGAGGATTGGGCAGAAAGCAACAATTTTCTCTAAAAATAATTTTGTTTTAATCTGTAGTGTGTTGTTGGGCATGGTGACTTAGTGGCATTTTTTTTTTTTTTTTTTTTTTTTTTTTTTTTTTTTTTTTTTTTTTTTTTTTTTTTTTTTTTTTTTTTTTTTTTTTTTTTTTTTTTTTTGCTAGCTTGCCCTCCTTCTAGAAAATTTACTTCAGAAACTAAGGGTTTAACATAAGTAAAATTTTTGTTTTATTAAAATAGTAAATCCTAAGCAAATTTGAGTTCAGCTTTATATATTCTTATCTGTACATTGTTTTATATGAATTGCATCATATTTGGAATATAAAATGATGCAAAAAATGCTTCTATATGTTGTTTTTCAATCATTGATGTTGATATTTTTAGTCAAGTTACTAATTGCTTCATTGGCAATGAGAAATTTCAAACCTGTGTAGTGAAACATGGAACCTGTTTAAACAGGCTGGTATAGTAATTCTATAATTTTTCTTTTACAGGTCATGTAATGTTTGCAGAAATAAAAATGGAGAATGGAAAGTCAAAAGGCTGTGGAACAGTCAGATTTGACTCCCCAGAATCAGCTGAAAAAGCCTGCAGAATAATGAATGGCATAAAAATCAGTGGCAGAGAAATTGATGTTCGCTTGGATCGTAATGCATAATTTCAAACCACGGTTGGAACATTCCTGTATCTGTTTCGCTGAATCTCCTAGTAAAAGTCATTTTAAAAGTAATACTGTATGCTTAAAAAAGCTGTAAATATGAACTTTTAAAACTTCCACCAGCTTTTAACAGTATAGTGTTAAATATACTGTGATTTTTGTTAATCTCAAGTTTGGGTTTTTAAAGACAGCAAGTCTGGTCATTCAGTTTAAATGAATGGTTATACTGTTTTTTAATAAAATAAGCCATTTTCTTGTTATTTTCAGTACTACATAGTGGGATTTGTTTGTTCAGATTTCTCTAGCTTTTATCAACTTATTTATTGTTAGGTGAAGCATAGATTTTTTTAAAACTTCTGTTAACTCTTGTAATTGTTCTTGATAAGAAAGGACTCAAGACAAATTAAGATGTGATTTTGGTTGATTTTTAAATGAGTTTTCTTTGATGGTAAAGAGTTACTCTGAGTAAGTTTTAGAGTCTAAAGTTGAGGATTTTTTTATTTGACTTAAATGAAGAAATGGAGTACTCCTTCTCTGCCCCTTTCTGTCATTCACATTTTCCACCTATCACTATTAACATTAACCTCCACAGCCACTTAGTTTATTATTTCCAACAATTCCAAGTTCATATAGAACTGATAACGTAGCAAGCCCCAAGTATAATAATAGGCAGGCTAGGCCCAACTTTTTGTCTAGTTTCCAGCCATTGAAGTGAACTGATAAAAAAAGAAAAATAATTGAAACGTTGAGAGAGATGGTTATGTAAATTAGTCCTCTGCTGTTCACTTCTACAGGAGCTGATGTATTTATAAAGGCAGTTTTAATCAACCATGGAACACCTAGGCACAGCATGTCAAACACATTCGACCCCACGATGTTAGACATAGCCATATCTCCTTTGCCTGCAAAAAAAACCATGTGGTTAAAATGTGCATACCAATATTGTATTTTATTAATAATCTTAAAAGAGAAGACACTGGATACTGTTTTTGTTTGTTGGGTTTGGAAGATTGTATTAGCAAAAGTCTTACTGAATTTGTATTTTGTAATTTTGTGAGTTTAGTATTTAAAGTATTAACATTTATTTATCTAATAGTTATCTCTATTAAACCATTTTTCAATAAGTTGTAGATCATTTCTTTTCATTCTAATTTAATGTGTTTAATTACAATTTAATGCTCATTCCAAATGAATTTTATTTGGGGAATTAGATATAATGAAATTAATTTGTTATTAAACAGTAAATCCTTCCTCTTGAGTTATATTTTTAAAGTATGTTACTGAGGAAATAAATATTTTTAAAGGTAACTTTGCTTAGTGTTCAGCCAGGCTTGAAGAATGGGCATTGCAGCTTGAGGGATCTGATTCTTACCTTTTCTTGCAACCAACACACTTGCAATCGTGTCTGGTATGCTTGTTCCTGCTGCTAATAAAGTAAGGCCCATTATTGTATCTGGAATTTCCAGTGTTTCCCCTGTAAAAAACAGGTATTATGAGTTACAGATCTCACAGGTTCATTAACCATTCTCTGCAGATATTTCAGATATTTCCTTTGTAAATGAAAAGACAATGGATGCATTTAGATTTCAGATCCAATCTGTATATACTTAGATTTTAGCTCACAAAATATTTGGAGAAGATTGGTAAATTGAGTAACATGGGTAGGACAGATTTTTAATGACAGATATTTAATAGATAAAATCTACCAAGGAGTAATTCTCCTCTGTAGTGTGTTTACAGAAGTTTTGGTTGTCGTCACTGTTTTATATCATCAAGACTGTGCTTAATGTATGCTAATGAGATTGGTAATTTCTTTCTCTTTAAAGGCATTTTCTTAATGTAGTCCGTGTTAAGCAAATTATTTATAGCTATTTTAAAATTTTAAATGTGTTAACATGGTATATATTTTTAAGTCCAACTGTAGCGATATACCTTACTTTCGTGTTTTCTTTGAGAAAGTACCATAAATCTGAGGAAAACAAAATAGGGTTCTTCTTGAGTCTTTCTAACATCATAGTCCTAATTTATTAAGCTTCTGTTAAATTTGATGTCCAATATTTTTCAGAAATGTATTCATTTTAGGAAACAGAACCATTTGGGAAGTTAAAAAAAAGTACATGTAACTGTTTTATTGTTATAATTGAAAACTTGCTTTAAAGTCTTTCTTTCTTTCTTTCTTTCTTTCTTTCTTTCTTTCTTTCTTTCTTTCTTTCTTTCTGTAGCAATTAAAAAAACCTTTAGTCTATTTATTGCATGCTTACATATATTGATATTGGAATTGATTGATAATTTTTGTTACTGATTGGCCAGAGTTCATATGTACGTACATATAACACTAATATTTATCACTTTGGGGGAGGCTCTATGATCTGTTACATGATTTTGCTTTTTTCCTGTTTTCCTAATGTCAAATATGTTCTGGCTGAGAAAGTGTGGAGAGATTTACTTTGCAAGCTAATTGGACTTTTTCATCTTCTTCATTAAAAAAAGAAAAAAATATTCTGCTTTTCGCTAGCATATTATTCGAAGTCATATATTAATTTGGGAAAAGTTAGAGATCAGCAAACTTTTTTGTAAAGGGCCAGATAGTAATTATTTTAGACTTTGCAGACTATGGTCTCTGTGGCAATTCTTCAGCTCTGCCAATGTAGTAGGAAAATATACATAGGTTCGATGTAAATAGATGGGCCTCATTTAGCAAAAACAGGAGGCCCAGTGATTTGTGCACACAGGAGGTTGTTTGCTCACCTCTGATACTAGTTCATTCAGGTTAACCACTGGGGAGAAATTTCTGAATTTTTTTGTTCTGTGTTTATATTCAGTTTTTCCTTCTGGACTAGGAGTACTGTAGGACTAGAGCTGATTCCGGCCAAGCAGTAATAATTAAATCTCAGTCATGAAGGTAGTAGAAACCTAAAATGAAACTTTATTTTACATCCTTTTTACTCATTTCATAGTATGTTTGTATTGCCATAGTAATGAGCAACATAAAATGTATTCCAGTTAGACAGGGAGCACCCATCGTTTTCCCAAAACACTGGCATCTTGCTATTTCTTTTGTTTTGTAATTGAACTCAGTATAAAGGGTGTATTATGAACCCCCATGCAGTGTGACTTGATTATTAGTCTAATAGAAAGCCATCCTGTGAATTTGATTTCATTTATAAGATGATCCCTTTTCTTGTATTTTTGGGCTGTATAACTGTGAGACTGTAGTTGATAAGTAATATGTAACTCACACAACCTGGATGATTGGTATATTAATATTTAATTTAATTAAAACAGCATTGTTCTTCAGTAAGAACAATGGTAAACAGCATTATTCTTCACTCTTTGCAGAAAAAGAAATTTTCTCCTTAGCTGGATTAACTTTAGTGAATATATGAAGTTTTTATATGAAACTGATTATTTTCTTTTAAAACTGTGCTCTTGTATTTAAGATACATACCGGTTATTGTGACCATCCAAACCAAGATATATGTAAATGCAGATATCCATAGTGCCGACATGAAAAAGGTTATCACAAAATACTTTTTCCAAAACTTTCTTCTACAATCTGGTGTGGTTAGAAAAAGTAATGTAATAATAGGAAGGGAGAGTACCCAAAAAACTCGTTTTAAGTCTGCTTCAGGCATGTTGAAAACGCTTGGCGGATCTGTTGAGGAAAAATTAAATGGTTGTGAGTTTTCTCAAATGGCCAATTAAGTTAGAAATGTCCATTTAGAAAGCTATATTGAAATAAATTAGCTGTATCAGGTTTAAAAGGCTATTTAAAACATTTGAATACCTCATTACTGATACTGCTGGCAAAAAAGAAACTAATTGAGACTGTAGGGCAGACAGTGTAAAATGTGATACTCAGCATTTCTTGATTTGGGGCCTTAAACCCGTAGCCACTAAAGGTGTTAGCGATACTGTTTAGGAAGTGTCAGTTGACATCTCTCGGTTTTCTACGATGTGGATGGTCTTTAGGAGTGTTTTCCTTCGGCATTAACCTGGCTGCTGCCTTCGCTGTCTCATTGCCCCCACTTCCCAAACTGATGGTGCCACAGCCCTGCCCTCTGTACCAGATAGAGTGTACTTAGGGATTATAAAATAGTTAGAGTGTAATTTTTATTAAGTCGAATATTCCAATCTAATTCTCATAGTAAGTGTTTTTGAGGGGCTTATTTCATTTTTTTGTTACTAACTTCAGAATTCACCATAGTTCGTAGAAAGAACCTTAAGAAAATAGGAACTAGTATAGAATGTACAGTGTCATTTATAAAACTTGAGTATGTTCCTTACTCAATTTTTTTTACGAAGTCAGTGAAAGACAATAGTAATATATTGGATAAAAGTGAGAATTCACTTAAAACTTGTCTAAAATTTTTATGGCATTTACAAAATAATATACCCATATATTTGATCAAATCACATTACAACTAATGCTAGTAAAATAACTCATAAAAAATTTGCCAAGCCTCAGCCAATGGGCCATTAATATTACATATAATTTTAGTGTAATAATAACTATAATATTTTTTAATCCTCACATGAGGACATTTTCATTTGCTTTTGTAGAGAGAGGAAGACAAACATTGATGCAAGAGAAGTATTGATTGGTTGCCTTTGTACGCACCTGGGACTGGGAACTGTCCGTGTCAGGGTAGGGGTTGCACGTGCTAGTGATGAACCCACAACCTAGGCATGTGCCCTGACCAGGAATCGAACCCAGAACTCTTCAGTTATGGGATGATGCTCCAACCACTGAGCCAGCTGGCTAGGGCTGTAGTAGTAATTTTGGACTAATTTTGACTTTCTTGTTATAAAATTTAACTTAGAGATATATAAGTCTTTTACCTGAAATACTAGGAACTAATTTTTGTAAAAGAGGAAAAATCATGTAATTTTTTTAGATAGTAAATTAGAATAAGTTCCCTTCCTAATGTACTAAATTAAATTTAGACTCTGTTTTATACAACCATTTTATAAAAAAGTAACCCATACACTTTTATATTTCTGACCATAATTGCATTTGATTTTCTCCTAAACGTTTGTACCTAAATGTTTTGCTACTGCTTCAAATGATATATTTAAAATTCAACTGTTTTCTTCCTTTTCTCATCAGCTGTTTTCCCTAAATTCCTAATTTTTGTAAGCAGTGTTCCATTTTCTTAGTCAATTATGGTCAAAGCTTCAGAATTTCTGTGCTCCCCTTTCTGGCCCCATATAGTCCTTTAATTGTGATGCTTTCTCTGCATTGTCTCACATCTGTTCTCCTTCATTCCCACTGCCTCCGCTCTGTGTAGTCATCTATTAAAACACATCAGCTGTTTCGGTAGCCTCTAACAGCCCTCCCTGTCTTTTAGCATGTCTTTCAATTCTAATGATTTACCTGCTCACAAACTTGCAGACTCTTAAACACTTAAGTCTCTTCCTATCCCTTCTATCCACCTTTCCTCTGCTTTCTTACTGTGCATGGTTTGCGCTCAGTTATGCTAGTACTTGAACAAGCTAATGTTTTTTCCTTGGAGTCCATCCACGGAATATACTTTATTCTTACCTCTGCATCATTTACCTAATAAAGACTTCAGTAGCTTTTACTTACTGGTTTCAAATCAGGTTATCAATTAAAATCTCTATGCTACAAGGCTCAGTTTAAATGCTCCCATGTGTGGTAGTCCTTTTTTTCTAACCATCCCCATCAAATTTTCAATAATGTATCCCATTTAAGAAACACAGTTATACTTTCTTTAAGTATAACTTAAACCTTCATATTTTAGCTTTTAAACCTTCATATTTTAGCTTTTAATTTTTCTTACGGTATTGGGAGCTTCTTAAGGATATGACCTAACCTCTTCATCTCTGAATCTCCAGTGTCTTTTATATAATAAGTGTATAATACTTGCTAAAGTGAGATGTGGCTGAGTTTCATTAGTGAATAGACTTTAATAGGGGGCAAGATGTGGCTATTACCTTCAGAAACCTGATGAAGACCATGCAAACTCATAGAAAGCTGGGAGTAACCAGAATCTTCATGGAATATTCCACTATCATTTCTTGACTGCCGCCGGATGAAGGGCTGACCCTCATCTTCCCAGCCCGTCAGTGATTGTTCACTTCTCTCCTCCATCGCTTTGGCAAGACGGGTACAGCAAGGACTGCATTTCTTTATAATGTAGTGGTTAATTTTAACGTCAAAGCACAGCACCAAAACATATAATCCGTATATCAAAAGTAGTAAAGTTCCTTCATACCTATAAATTAGAGAAATTTGTGTGTGTGTGTTTTAATAAAAAATGAAAGTTATTTCAGAGGTAATAGCTTTTGGGCAGTATCTGTTTAATTTTTAATACAATAGAACAATCATTTCTAGATATATTTTGGTTTTGTGGATGTGTTATATAGCATTATTATAAATTTATTGTTGGCATCTTGAATGTTTTTTCTATATTTAAAAAAACAAGGATTGGAAACTCACCTTCATTTATAGATTTCTTCAAGATAGTAGTCATGAAAATGCTTAGAAAATAATAATTACAGATTTTCAAAATTAAAGTGAAGCTAATGGATGGTAATGGGCATTCTGCATCTCTCAGTTCATTGGCAGAAATCATTCCCCAAATATGTAATAATTATAAAAGAATATAGTCTGTGTTAGTTCATTTTACTGTGTTCAGACTTTTTTAATACAAGAGCTTTGCGTAAAACATTTGGAATATGCTAGGTTTTGGCTGGGGCTTTTCAATTTCCTATACAAAGATTTAAAATACAATATTAATATAACTGAATTAGCAAGAAAATGAGATAAGTCTCAAGAATAAAATTATACCTTAGGCACCGAAAACTCTATTTCCCTACACTGTGGCTTCCTGTATAAAGAATCCATCACATTTGAACCGTGCCTTTACCTTTTGTTTTATAGCTAGTGAATCTCTGCTACAGCTGAAAGCACAGCAGTCTTGATTTCTCTCGTGGAGGGATATGCCCACAGTCATTGTACCCTTACAGACTGCGCCTGTGTCCCAGAAAGACCATAGTTTTCCTTTGGGAGACAGACTAGATTTTGGAATGATTTATCTTGCTCCCCACTAGATTTTACGTTTCTTGATAACAGGTATTATGCAGCACTGTTAAACTCCAGGGGGAAGCCATTTATATTGTGTTTTTTTCTTTCTGGTGTCCTCTGGCCATGTGTACGTCACAACCTGTGCAGCTGTGGGTTTTATATTTGCTTATCCCTTATGATTCCTAGCATACTGATAAACACCCAATAGACATCTGGTGCATATACACTGAAAAAGTTATCTGTCCACTATGCTATTCCCTTTTTTATTGGAACATTAAAGTATATTATAAAGAAAGCAAGCAATTTTTAACATTGAAACCTAAGTATTTTGGAGTCTAGAGGAAGAAGGCTATAGTTTCTCTTCCAAAATAATGTCAGAGAGAAAGTCACAGGGATTCAGAGGGACTTGTACTTCCTCCATCATCATCTCTCTCCGGTCTGGTGACCATGACCACTCCTAACTGAGGGGAGGTGAATAACCCAATAGATGAAAACGCCAACTGTTGGGACTTTAAGGGACAATGGAGTTGGGAGACTATGAACAGTCAAGTCAGTGGAGAAGGAAGGATGGTAACATCCAGTGATTGTTGAGACAGAAAAAGGAGACTGATGAGAAAAAATTGCAAAGAAGGAAGAAAAATGCAACCATCAATTGTGATGAGGAGCTTTAGCTCAGAGGCCCACTGGAAAATGGGGTGAAAGTGGCAGATACTTGAGAAGTGACTGAAGTAACATTTTTTGAAAGAAATGTTAATAAACCATTAGAATTTCATGAAGTCTCTGTAATTGTGTTTTACATAAGAGTGATGATTCCGTCGAGCTTACCAGTGCACTTGGTTGTCAAGCAGTGTACCGAGAACGGCCGCCACACTGACCGCATACGCCACGCAGTCTCTGAGCAGGGGCCAGCACGACAGCGGCGACACCTGTGAAGTGGCAATTTACCGTTTCTGTTACACTGCAACTTCCTGTGCAAGCTTAATGTAAGAAGATTGTTTGTATATTTGTGGCAAAATAGTATCTTTTGCATATTGCTTAGAGAAAAAGGAACTTTTAAGGAAAATTGTTTCTAAAATTCTGATTTTCATAAATTTGACCAAGAGCTATTTGTTGGTTAACTTAAAATTGAATACTCGCTGGTTTTTCTACTGATTAATAAATTTGATTGAACACATTCCTAGTGTCTTGTTCATGCTAAATTATAAACGGTTCTTTAATTTGTTGAAGCGATAAATTTTGTTGAATAAAGTTCTGGTACATACCACATTAGATAGCAAGCCACAGGCAGCACTGATTCCAAGGAGATTATAAATTGCAGATCCAAGAATGGTGCTAATGCCAATATCTCCCTTTGTGATAAATACACCTATGAGCAAGATAGTAGGTGAGTTAGAGTTGCTTTGAAATAGATAAAATCATACAGGGTTAGCAAAAAATACAAGGTGCAATATTTACCTAGGAAAGCAGTCACTAATTCAGGAGCTGAACTACCGGCTGCCATGAAAGTCGCGCCTGCAACGTCTTGAGACAATCCAAGGGCTGAAGACAAACGAAATTATGTTATGCCTGGGAAAGTGGAAGTGTGTCTTTGTGACTAAAACAGGTACTCAAAGCCACAGCTTCACAGAAAAGAACTAACACGGACTGCAACTGGAAAAGTAGAATACGTAGGTTAAGAAATGGAGGAATCCAGTGTCTTGCTTTCTTTATGACTTCATGATTTAAAGCTTCAGTGAAAATAGAGGTAACGTCGGAAGTATATTGAAACTATGCTGCAACTCAGTGTTCTGAGTGCAAAGATGGATGTTTTGGGATCCAGAAAAGGTTGCCTGCTTTCTGTAGGCGTGTAGCAACAGCATGACTTTTAAAAACTTGAATGCCCCCGCAGGAGATGAGAGAAATCAAGGGAATTCAGGAATCCTAATCCAACTTGAAAGAAGAGAAGAAGTGGATATTGGTAGTTTTTAAGATCTATAAATGAAGTATTAAGGAGCACATTCACAAATCGGCGATTTGAACCTTTTCTAAATACAAATGAGAGAAAATGAACTATAAACAAGGTTGACTATTGTGTAATAACAGTGTTGATTTAAATCATGGAGCCATGAAAAAACTGCTCTAGAGTAGGAAATCCAAGAAAATACCACAATTCAAATTGTGTGTGTGCCCCACGTTCACAAGCATGCATATCAGTTATCCTCAGTGATTGATGGGATGAGAATCTCAAAATTTTTTACTCCTTAAATTTTAGAGCTAAGGGGCCTACTATGGGAAGGAAAGAGGGAGCCACGTTGGAGAAACCGCCCTGCTTTGGGAAGGCTGAGACAACCGCATCAGAAACCCCCAATGAGGCTTTACTGGTAGAATATTAAAACAGCTAATGGAGGTAGCAGGGTGGGTGTTACTTACCCTAGGTCACAAAGTTAGGACTAAAATTCAGGTTTCCAAGGCTCTTGATAGCAATAGTTTGTTGATGTTTATTGTTTATTATACCTATTGATTCTTGACACTTCAGTCTTCTGGGCCCTTTAAATTCTGGTGTGCTTGGTGGAGTCTGTCACTTGTGGTCGATTTTTCCTCATTCTTGCCTGTGGGGACCATTATATGTTGCTCGTTCTCTGGTCTTCTGCATGTTCTACTTCCCTGCTGGGACATCTGCCCTTGACTTTACTGATTTTTTTTCTTGGTGTGGCAGGTTGTATTTTACAAAAATGGCTACAATATTTCTGCCCACATGATTTCCCAGGACCTTTTCATTCCCTATCAAAAAGGCAGGGTGGGCAGCAGTTTATGTCTCCTCCTGGACCCAGGTGAGCCTTTGTGACTAACGCTTTGACTAACAGAATATGGCAGTGCGATAATATTCGTAAGGCTAGGACAAAAGATGACCAGCTTCCTTGTGTTTTCTCTTTAAGAACATTTGCTTTAGAGCCATAAGCCTCCCATGAAATGTCTGACTTGAACCCGCATACTGGAGAGACCTCCTGGAGAGCCCGCGAAGAAGTAGAGATGCTTGAGGAACCCCTGCTGTTTTGAATGCCCCCATCCCAGGCACCTGCCGTGCTAGGGAGGGGATTTCAGATGATCCCACCCTCTCCTCTGCCCTTGAGCAAGAGCCACCTAGCCAAACCCAGTTTGGGGGTGTTCTGTTAAGCATCTGTGGATAATAGGAACTCCTGGCTATTATTCATGTGCTGCATTTACTGACAGATGCCTTTTCCTGTGCATGGGAGTATGGCAGTAGCGTAACAATGTTTCTGTCCTTGTGAATCTTTAATGCTAGTGAGAGAAAATAGGCAAGATAACACAACATTAGACATAGCAAGGAACAAATTCACAGAGAAGGAATATGGAATTGTATGATAGAAATATTGTAATTTTAGACTGGATTACCAGAAAGGGCTTCACTAAGATGTGGTGACTTAACAAAGACTTCGAAGGGAGGGAGCCAGCTATATGTATACGTGCGCTAAGAGTATTCCAGGCAGGAGTGCGTGCCAAGGTTCTGAGGTGGAAGCTGGCTCATGTGTTCAAGAAACTGAAGACCAGCTTGTCTGGAATTAAGTGTGTGAGGGGAGAGCAGTAGATGACAAAGTCAAAGGTAATAGGTGACCAGATCATGTGAGGCCTTGTGGATCCTAGTAAGGACTTAGGTTTTTATTGCTAAGCCTTGTGGACAGTCCTCTGAGGATAACTGGGATGATCCGATCCAGGCTCTATTCTGTTCCTCACTCTTTGCCCATGGTCATATCATTGGATGAACATCTACCTGCAGTGGCTAATGAATGGAAAGAAGTAATGATTTATGAAGGTGATATTTCATAGCATTTCTTTTACTGGCTAGAGTGATATATATCACTCCATGTAATATATGACAATTATATAATTTGATATACAGTTTATACATACACGCATACTCTTTATTTACAACTCTAAGATCAACTGGCCATAAAGCAAAATAGAACAAGATAAAGATTATTACTCTGTGATTAACTTTTTTCATTTGAGGTATGAAATATATAATAAATTACATTGATGGTATGCAATTCACTGTCACATAATTTATTAATTTCATCCATCCTCAAATATGAATGGTGGTATTTCCATTTTACAGATAAAGAAATAGGTTCAGGAGGTTAAGTAACTTGAAGTTACATGGATAGCAGGGATCTTAAATGTGAGAAGTTACTACGTAAACCCCAAGTATTGTATATTGGTTGTATATTAGTCCTAAGTCAGTGCTATTTCAGTTTCATGACAGAAACCCAGTATAAGAATGGCAGTTAGGCAGGCTGGTTGGAACATGACTGAGTCACTGTCCACTCTGCCTCAGGGCACTGGCATATAAATGCCCCCAGTGCATTCCTTGGGGGAAACAATAGTTACTGGGAGTTAGGGATACTTTGGAAGTTTCCCAGCTTATTCCAGAGAATGTATAAATTTAGTAATATTGGATATTTTCATGAATCCTCAAGTCAAATCAGGGCTAGATAATAGATGGAGGAAATTGAGAAAGAACAAAATACTTTATCTTGAAGTTACTGTCCAAACTCCATGCAGCCGAAGAGTTAATGATGCATCTTCGTCTAGCTGAAGATGCTTCATTCAAGTTCAGTCTCACGTGCGACCCACTGGGTTGCTGCCAGGTAGGGAAGTGGGGGCCCTTTCAAACACTCTCATGGTCGAAGGGCAGTAACAGGAAAGCCTGTTGCCGCTGTTCACGGGCTCTCACTGAGTTATGACAGGAAAGAGCCCGTATCAATGGATGTGTAAGCCTTCAAAGATATTTTAACAAGTCATATCTTAAGGTTATAAGCATATTTCGAGAAAATGGTTTATACATCTGAACTTTAGAATAGACTGGTTTTGTCTTTGCTGACCTTTGGGTAGCATTTCTCTCGGCTATAGTTTATTATTAAAGATAAATTGTTTGGGTTTTTTATTTTCCCTAGAGCTATTACTTTCTTTCCTCTCTATTAGTCTAAAGGAATCATTACATTTTCCATCAGGATAGAGAAGAAATGTCTAAGGTGAGTTTGCTTTAAAAGTTTAGATATCATCACATTGTTTATATAAAGTGCAACTTTATGATAATGAACAGATTACTAAAACTCATCACACTTTTTCTTAGGTGTGTTCTCTTCTAGGATGTTGGGAAATTTATAACGGATTTTTAAAAAATCCACTTCTGGAAATATAGTAGGAACACGTTTAAACTAAAATGGGGACCCGGATGCTGGCCCTGCCAGTAAGGCCCTTAACACAAGGTTTTAGACAAGTTAGTTTTCAGGCAAGGCTTGTGCTTCGCCATCTGTAAAGCTGGGGGGAGGGGGTTGGACTACACAGTCTTTAAGGCATCTTCTAATTCTTTTATAAATTTTTACTCAAAATTTCAAGTATAGATTCTATACTCTAGACTCCGTACCAGTTTTCATGTTAAATAAATTCCTTTACTGTAATCAAAGAAAAAACCCTACATTTTTTAAAATTTAGGGGATGGAGGAAAATAGGAGGAGAGGAGTCACTTATACTCTTGCTGTTGTGTTTAACCACAGCTATCGTTTTAATGTATGTCCAGTTCTTTTCAGATTTTAGTGGAGTTAGCAACTATAGGCTGTATGCAACTGGGTATCCTCTGGCATGATTTTTAAAAGTCTTCAACAGTTGCAAATTTTCATGCTTTATGAATGAATTCAAATTTTGGAAGCAATCAAAAGTCACTCAGACCCAACTCCAGTGACTGGGGTGGGTAGTCATGCTGAGTAATTCTATTCAGGGTACAGAATGAAGTGTGACAGCAGACCAAAGTTTTTTACGCTTTGCAAAACTTGGTCTGACATTAATTTCAAGGTTTTTTTTAGAAAATTTTGAGCAAATTTAACATCATTGGAAGGCATGCCTGCCTCTTAGTGCACAACTGCATGTGTATGCTCTGTGAGCTCATTTACTGTTCTGAACAATAAATAAAAACATTTCGAGAACTTCATAGTTACCACCTTATATTTAATGTGAGCTGTGATGGAATAATTCTGAAACCTTGTACAATGGTTTTAAATGCCTGATTCCACTGAAAAAAGGACTCTGCTAACCCCCAACCTAATAGCTGTAATTTTACAATGAATGTCCACCTGCCCTAAGCCTGTCACATAATGCCTGCGCAAGACATTTCTCACAATTATCTGAGTTTAACCTCCGTAATTTGCCAAGGTCACATAGTAATTGTAGAGATGGGATGGGCACCTAGATCTTTTTTGTTTTAAAAAGCTACTCTCTCAGTTGTCCATGTAGGTAAAGTGAGGAGATTAATACATAACTTTATCATCATCACCATCATCATCATCATCATCATCATCATCACCATCACCTGTTCCTGCAGTAGCATCTTTATAATATCCAGACAACTTGATGCTTATTAGATCCCTGCACTGGGCAGATTTAGATGCAGTCTGCGGAGGCCACAATTTAGAGCAGAGAGAGAGGACAAGTGAAGAGGATGGAATTGCCCTTAAGAGGAGGATGAGTGCCAGCGTGGCAGGGAGGGAGCACTGTTCCTCGAGCCTTTGTTCTTTGGGGCGGCTCTGCCTCGGTAAGTTTCATGAGGATGAAGAATCAAACAATCCCTGAAACTATAGGCCCGTCAAATGCTATACTCACAGAAGTACTTGACTCCTTTTCAATTTTATCAATTTAGAACCAAATCTACCTGGAATTAAAACTTGCATTCCTTTCTTATTTTCTATTTCTGAAACGTAAAGTAGAGCATGGGCAAATGTTAGTTCAAAGCAGAGTGAATAAGCAGAATTTTTAATAAAAAAATAAATATTGAATTATGTTTCTCCATACCTTATTAAGATCATTTTCACTTAAGATGTGTTATTCCTCAAAGGATCAGTTATGGTGGAGGGATTAGAATTTCTAATAGAATGGTATATCCATGGAACATTTAAAATGAGCAGAAAGGAAAAAGGACTCATGGTCGTGGACAACGACAGAGTGGTGAGTGCTGGGGGAGGTGGGTATAAGGGGACTAAATGCTAATGGAGAATATTACAATAAAAATTAAATAAAATAAAAAATAAATAAAATGAAAAGTTTCAGAGGAAAAGGGTTTCAAAAAAGGCTGCTCTGAACAGTGTTTAAGTAATTCTAAGAGGTCCCCATTACCAATCAAAAAAATATGTAAAAGGATTTTTTTGACTTTATACTGAACTTCTGTGTTTCTAAAAATGAACTGAGAGATAATAGTCCTATTTGGGCTATAAGTTAACATAGTTTATATTACATTTTAGGTTGATTTATATTTAAATTAAATATACTATAAAATATTCTTTAAACAATAAAAGATTACTAAAGACAGAATAAAGTGGTATGGATTTTAATGTGAAAGAAGTAAAAGAAACTCTAAACAATATCCTAGAGATATTTAAGGTATCATTAAAGTTGCCAAATGGGTTACTGGATCAAATAAAAGAATGGATTTCATAAACCTGCTTCCTACCTTGTGAAACAGTAGTTGCTTTTATTTGCCTTAAATTTAGTTTCCAAGCCATAGCAGAGTTACCCTAGATTTGGTATGTGCCGCAAACATACTCATATTGACTTTGGTCATTCACCTTCTTCACCTTCCTCCTTCCTGGGTGAAGGATTCTCATCTTGGCAGTCTGTTCTTAGGTACCCATGAGCATTTAGGGAATGTCTGCCATGCGTCTGGTTCTTGCGTGAGCAGTTGTATTCCCTCATGTACTTGACACACAGCTCTATGAATTTAGAGCTCTAGTTACCCTTCCTGCACAGCTGAGACAACTCGGGCAGAGAGACATTCACCACTTTGCCCAAAGTCAGATCTGGCAAATGGTAGGGCTGCGATTTGAACCTAGGCTGTGTGAGGCTCCAGGGTGGACACTTTCAACCATCTCACTACAAGGTACTATAGCGTAGGGCAGCTTTCTTCCCTCCAGCACCTCCAAGGATTCTTAGCACTATCAGAGACCCTTCGCAAGTATAGCATAGAGACAGGGAGCAAAGCGGGCAAAGCCCTAAGCAAACGAAACCAGATATGAGCACAAGGATTACCTTCACAAACTTCAGAAGCCCAGCATGGGAATTCAGACGAAGTTGCGTAAGTTAGGTTTACATGAGTGACTAGAGACCACCGAGGCTCTCCTTTCTTCCTCGTTGTTATTTGGAATCCTCTCTGTTTCTGTCTCTTTGTCTGTGTCTCTGTGTCTCTCTCTCTCACGCACACGCGCACACACACACACACCCCACACACTCCAGAGAGTGTCTGCCCAAGTACCAGCCTAGAGCAGCACAGCTGATGGGAATGAGGGAGCTCTCCTTAATCATTTTCCTTACCCCACTACCCTCAGCTCTAACTTCTCTCAGGTAATATTCCCACTCCAACGACACCTTTTAATCCCTTTTTCTGAACCCCTGACCACCTTCCACCACAGAAATCAGGTTTTATCTGCAAAAGTATATTGCCCTAGACAGCTAGAGTGTGACTCCCCCCCCCCTCTAATTGGATTAATTTTACTTCAGCCTTCTGTGCTCAAAAAATCATCATTAGCCTATTTTTCTATAGAACCTAAATGGATAAAAAGTGATAGGACTAGAGGAAGGGCATAGAGCAATACCATTTTGTTAGGATGACAGTGCAATGTCTCAGGCTGTCTAACACAGGCATGTACTTGCTTTTCCAGGATTGAGTGGGGGAAGAGAGGTTGTGTGCCTTTTATGATTACGAGTAGAACAAGAATGGAAAGATCCTTGCTGGAAGCCACAGGTCATGGCAGCCCTGGGGGAAATTGCCGTTCCAGCATACAGACAAAGAGCACTTATTTGCCTGAGCCGGTGCCAGGCCAGGATGTCAGCAAGAGGCTCTGCACTCCACTTCCTCCGTCCCCTGCATAGAGATCCCACTCCTGAGCCTCTTCCAGCCTTCCTCTTGCTGAAGCCCCTTCTGTTGGCTATTTGAAGAGGGGTAGTGGGGTGACAGGGCCTGGGTGGGCCAGGAGCCTGCCAATTCCACCATTGTATTGTAGGTTGGGACACTTAGCTTGTATGGCAAAGAAAGTCATTGCACTATACCTGATCATTTGATATACTATATGCTCATGTACATCCTCCACACAGTGTAGACCTCAGAGTTTCATTATTGTGGACAAATGTTCATTACATTAGTTTACAACCTCCAATAGGTGCTAAAAGACTAAGTTTACTTTTTAAGTGGATTATCTTCATTTTGTAGTATATTTCCTTTATTGTCATAGTGGGTATTGGTTAGGGTTTTGGGGGCATATCAAAATTTTCAATGTCCTTGGGAAGAAAACATGTTTTAAGATTGTTCATATAGAAGAGTTCTTCTGAAATAATCATGTTACGGCAACTACTCTCAAACAAGGATATGTAAAATTATATCGTAGAGTAATTGAGAACATTCTCGCGTTTTGGCAGTAGAGAGACCAGGGCTCTGCCGTGCACTGAATGTGAGGCCTTGAAAAATCACATATCTTCTCAGACTCAGTTTTCTCCTGGGGAAAACCATCTGATAGTCCCTACTTCATATTTTTTTGGTGAAGATTAAATAAAACCATATGTATGTAATTTAGAACCCTGCTTTGTCTTCTATAATTGTTTTTAAGATGACTAACAAATGAATAAATAAATAACACTTCAGTACTCTGGAATGCTTCAGTAAACTGTTTTGAAATGATAGTTATCAGTTGACAGGATGGGTGGAACTATTGTAACTCAGTGCTCATCAAGCGACCATGGAGAAATGTCAAGCATTTGCAGACTTTTCTGTGGGTATAAATAAATCCCAGGGAGACTGTTTTTTATTGCTTGTGTTTTCATTTGGATGAGGCCATGCTAGACCTTCCTCGAAAAGAGAAATGGCGGTGTTAATTGACAGACATTTAAAAATGAATTGCGCTTGCACTGTTTCTATCTCACTTTGTTGCCAGTATTGTCAGTACTCAAGATCGGGGTCAGTTCTCAGTGGCCGAGGAAGACTTGGCAGTGGCGTGACATCCATCAGTCTCGCATCTAAGACAGCTACGGTGTTCCATTTCAGAGCCAAGGGCAGTGCACGTGAGAAGTGCATGTTGTCGGTGATGTTTCGGAGGAATTCCACAAGGGACATGGTAGGAGTGATTGCTATGGATATGCTGTGAAGTCACTTAGTGAGGATTGTTTTCAAGTAGCAGTCTAAACTTTAATGTAGTGGTGTCTTTCTGCAGGGTTGGACAAATAATTTATTTACAACTCCAAAGGCAATTTTTTAATAAACATTTTTTGAGGGATTTATTTTTTCAGCCAAGTCATTGTTTGGAAATGTGAAAGCAAAGAATTTTTTAAAAAGTGATTATTTTACTTCCCTGAAAGAGAAATATTCTAGGTGGGATAGCATACCTTGAATTTTCTTGGATTCATATAATTAATATGATCTAATTAGGTTTTCTATTTAAAAGTGTGCTTCTTCCCACAAGGATGAACAAATAAGATTGCTACAAATAAGATTAACAAATAAGGATGAAAAAATAAGATTACTACAACAGAGCTGAGAGTATAGAAACAGACCCACACATATATATAAGAATTTAGTATAAAAAGATTGATCAGATTTTGAGAAAAGCCATTGTATCCTATAGCAAAACTAATTCTTATGGGACGAAATAAATAAGTGTAAAAAATATATAAATAAATAAAATATGACAATTTTTCTGACCTAGAGATAAAAGTCTAAGTATAAAACCAAAAGGAGAATCATAAACTACCTATAAACTTACTTAAAATGTGTAAAACTCTATATTTAAAAAAAAAGTTTTGGAGATCAATAAGAAAAATACAAATTACACCCACCACCCCCATTAGAACATGGGCAATAGACACAAAAGAAAAAATCAAATTTCAATAAAGTTATATAAAGTTCAACTTCACAAATACAGTAAAAGATAAACACAAATTTTATCAAACAAAGTTCCATTTTTAAAGCAATCAGCAAAGACGTTTAGAATGATATTGTTCATGGTTTTCTGGAATGGAAGCTACCACGCATTCTGGAGGTTGAGGTTCACTCAACCTTTGTGAAATGCTTTTGACAATGTGTAAGATAAAGCTTAAAATATGCACAGCCCCGCGTCTTTATCAGGGCGTGATCAGAAAAGTTTGCAAAGATTTTATACTAGTGGAGGCATAACATCATTTAAAACAAACAAAATTAAAAAACAAATAAAATGTCTCATTAAATGAATAATTTAAAAGGTTATACATTTCTCTATGGTGCCTACTATGTATATAAGATCAGTTTTAGGTACTCCAATAATTTACAGAACCCTAAACTGTCATGCTAGCATTAAAAATCATGCTTTTGAAGAGCATTTAATAATATGGGAAAATGCACACAGTATTATATGATAAAAAGGAAAAGACCTTAAACTCTATCAGTAGCAAGATCCAAAAGACTGAAAGCACATACACCAGAGGGGAACTGGGAGCCTCTGGGTGGTAAAAATGTACACATTTACGTCTACTTCAGTTAAATAATTGTAAGAAACTTATGCTGACTTAGTCTATAACGTTGTCGTTGTTAAATGTGTTGAGTGTCCCCACTATCGCCAGGCCTTGTGTTAGGTCCCAAGGATACTGCCATACACGTAGTGAACAAGAGAGAAGAAAACCTGACTTGGCATCTCAGCGGGGGCGGGCGCTGGGGCCATGGATAAAGGGGAGTTTGTGTCCCTGCTCTTCCCCTCAGTGAAGAAATGCTAGCTGTTTGGGTGGGGCAGGGGATGTTGTTTCTGCCCAATAGGCAACCTAACCCTTAATGTTGACTTCCTCTGAGGTGAGCCTGCTCAAATAATGAAACTAACCAAGTAGGAGACTCCTACTTGGCATTTTTGATTATGTGGCATAAACACCACTAATATCTTGATTTTAGGGACCAGGGCACCAGTGAAAGACCTGTTCTCAGAATCTTGGGTGACGTCCATGCCTGAAGGGATACAACCAATGGGCTTGAACCAGTAGATCGTGTTTTCAGAAACCGGTAACTGAGCTTAATTCCTAACAGTGAAGTGCTGCAACCAGTTGAGAGGTGGTTGTACTGAGCTATTTCAAAGATAGCCCTCCATGTGTGTGGCACAGCTATTCTGGAAGGCCACAGCGGAGATTTCCAGCCACTTACATTCACTGATGATTTCCAAGGAGGGTAGGAAGTACTCGTCACAGACAATAGACACGGCCATGAACATGTAAAGGATAATTAGGAAGTAGATTACGATGCCTCCATCTGCACGCTCCTGTTTTGTGAAGAACCCTTCCGGAAACTCCGATGATGGAGAATTAACACACTGGGTGCTATTTCCTGGTAAGGAAAAGGAGGTCAAAATTTGAAGGATGTTGGAGTCACATTTTCCAAGCCTACACCAGGGAATTGCTTAAGAAAACTGCAAAGTGGGGGGGGGGGGTTCTGGGTGGCATTTTAAGAACCCTGGTGAAAATGTATAAAGCACTTTTGAATATGATGTAATTGTGGATCCTCAAAAAAAAAGATTAGTCTTTTGGGGACCTGAAAGAGGTACTTCAATCAAGCAAGTTGATGATAGAAGAATTAAAAAGAGGAAATCATGAAACCACTCTTTCCTGTCTCCTTAATTTCTAAAAGGGAATTCTGAACCCCTCTTCCCCCTCCAGTGGAAACTATATTCCCGATTATAAAGATTTCTGATATCTGCATGATTTCATTTTCCCATTTCAGAGCCCAAGTTGTTCACAGGCCAGCAAAGAATCATCTACTGTGGGTAGAGTGAATTTCCGGGATGAAAGGTTTTTTTCATAAAGTCTCCAACAATAAAAACTGGAGGCTCTCCTGCTTCATGATACCTATGAATTATATCGGCACTGTCTTTGAGAACTTATTTGAAGGATCAAAAGTGTTTCAAATCCTTCCAAATGCTAAAAATCAGGGCAAATACAGAAGGAAGCATAAGCAAAAGAGTCAAGAGAATTTCCCTTTCTTTGTCCTTTCATCTACATGTGGCAGCAGCAGCAGGGGTAGCTGACCCCAGTGTCCACCTACCTGTGGCCCTTGGGATACGGTGGGGCAGAGAAGTGCCTGGGGGAGGCAGGTGTGCAGTAACCCAGAGGATGCCGAGGAGCAGGGTCCTCCTTGTCCATCGTGGACCTCCTTTTGTCTGCATTTCTGCTGCGCTCTTAACTGCAGTGTGTAGCTTGAGGAAGAGAGGAAAGGAGGATTAAGCAGGATCATGTGAGGAGTCTCTTTCCTGCCCAATGCCCTGCCCAGGGCACATTTCAGCAAGGCCAGCATAGGAGGGAGGGTGATTAGAGCCAGCCAAGCTTCTCTGATCAGGAGTCCCAAGCCCCAGAAAGGCTGGGAGAGGCAGAAGGAAAGCAGGCAATCCTTATCTACAGCTGCACTGTGACCCAGTCCCTGAAGGCAGATCCTGGAGGCTTGCGTGTTATGGGGTCATTTTATTTAACGTCTTCATATGGGCTCTGCCTTCCTCTTTCTCTAGATTTGTAAGGATCTGAGTTTTTCAACCACTTCCACTTCTCTCCAGCTCTTGCTTCTAGATATTGTTGGGGCTGGTGTATATGTATTCTTTGGCTAGCTTGGTGGTACCCTCTCTATTTCTGTTTTTGCCATTCATCCTTATCTCCAATTAGAGCAGGAGGCAGGAAGATGACTTTGGTGGAGGGATGATAGTGACTTGAACCCAAGCAGCAGTAATGAGGATGGAGAAGAATTGACAGCTCTAAGACCTATTAAGGAGACAGAGTAGATGCTATTTGATCATTGATTGGCTGTGTTCTCTGCCAGAATTGTTATCTAAAGTGGTGTAGCTCAGTGGATTGAGTGCGGGCTGCGAACCAAAGCATCGCAGGTTCGATTCCCAGTCAGGGCACATGCCGGGGTTGCAGGCCATGGCCCCCAGCAACCGCACATTGATGTTTCTCTCTCTCTCTCTCTTTCTCCCTCCCTTCCCTCTCTAAAAATAAATAAAATCTTTAAAAAAATAAAGTGCAAATTCAACAAGGCAAGGTGTGTTCAAATGGAAACCATTATCTTCCCTTCCCTATCATTTACTAGGCTTGCCAAGGCATTAAGAACTTGTGGCGGTGTTATAGGCTGTGCTGCCAGATCACTTGGTATGAGTAATAGCATTGCTACTTACTAGCTATGTGACCTTAGTCAGGTTATTTAATCTCTGTGCTCCTTGGTTCTACTAACTGTAAAATGGGAATTTTATACAGTACCACCTCTATTTGGGTTGTAGTGAGGACTGCATAAATGAATGCATGCAATCTGCTCAGAACAGCCTCTTCCATGTGGTCAATGTTATCTATCATTGATCTATATTATTAGTATCATCATCATCATCATTTATTATATAACTCTTGATTGAGGAAGAAGCTTCTTGGCCTTAAAGCAATTTTATAGCTTTTCAACTCTCATAGATTCTTTGCTTTGCAGAAAAAGCAGTTGCCTGTTAACTTTTAGACTTAGAAACTGAGTTTTTCTGGAAAAGAGTTGCTTCTGGATGTTTGTGATCTCGGTTGGGGTAAAAATTCTCAAACACCCTTTAGTTTTGCTGGGAATTGGTACCCACTATAAACCGCTCTGAAACTGTCATTTCAAGGAACTGGCTTTCCAGATGGGTGGTGTGGTTATGAGGCTGGGATGATGAGTCACTGAAG
The DNA here is from genome assembly GCA_004024845.1 of Tonatia bakeri. Classification (NCBI taxonomy): domain Eukaryota; kingdom Metazoa; phylum Chordata; class Mammalia; order Chiroptera; family Phyllostomidae; genus Tonatia; species Tonatia bakeri. The sequence continues at coordinate 82,567 of PVIA01001459.1, read as the reverse complement.
TGTAGCCCAGTTACAGATCGGATTCTCTGCAAGCAGAGTGCCTGATGCTGACACCCGCAGGAGCAGGCAACCTGGACCACTAGACAATGGCTCCGTACCAGCAGTGGCTAAGACCAGGGGAAGAGGCCACTTCCTTTTGTGCTGAGTGGAAGTGTTTCATGAGCTTTTTTTCTCCAAAATACAGTAGTTAAATCAATTAATAAAACTAAATGTTATAAACAAACAACACAAAAACTCAAACCCATGGTGAATACTTCAAATACCTGATGTTAATCTAGGAAAGAGAGGAAGTATTTGAATATATAATCCAATTGCAATGGGACAGCAATGTCTTGCACAAAGTAGATTCTTAATAAACATTTGTTCACTGATTACATTGTAGTGATCCTTAAAAAGATATTCCAAGAACAAACATGTACTTGCTCTGATTAACTATGTAATAAAATAAGGATTTGCCAAGAAAAGAGAATTTAGGAAGTTAATTGGATTTGCTTCGTATATTTATTCTTCATATTACAAAATGATCTTAAAAAACTTTTTATTGTAAAATAAAACATAAAGAAAGCCATATGAAATAACTGTAGTGTATTGCTATATGATTATCTTTGTTATTTTTCTATGATAAACACCCCAGGTTAAGAACTGGAACTTTGTCAGCCGCTTTAGAAATCCATTCATGTTCCTCGATCTCAGCTCCTCCTTTCCTCTGAAAATGACCAGGCTCCTGACTTCCATGGTAATCATTTTGTGTGTGTATTTTTAATAGTTTATCGCCCATCTCCAGTTGGGTATATCCTTAGTATAGTATAGTATAGTTTAGCCTTTAAAAAAAAGCTTTTTAAGTCTCTTATAGTACATAGGTTTCCCCTCCTTCCTTTCCCCTCCTTCCCCTCCTGGAAAAATCCAGCTGGGGCACTTGATCTGTGGCGTTTCCCAGTTTGGTTGATTTTGTCCTATAGTATAGCATGATGTGTTCCTCTGTTTTCTGTATTTTTGTTAACTGGCAGCTGGATGCAGAGGTTTGATCACTCTCAGTTCTGTCCCTCTGGCAAGACTATAGGCAGAGGTATGATCTCTCCTCAGAAGCACACACTGTCTGCTTATCTCTCTTCTTGGGACATTAGCAGCTTTTCATGCTCATTTCTTTAATGTGTTCATTCTTTAGAGGTTACAAAAGGGTGATGTTCTAATTTTATAATTCCTTCTTCATTCATTCCTTGGGATATTTTACAATGATATGATTTCTATCATCTACTCTTTGAGTATCCAGGGATACCCAGTTTACACAGAAATGATAAGATACATGCAGGGTTCTTTTTCTTTATCAGTTCTCATTTTATTGGTTCTTTGCTTTCTTTTGAATATAATTAGTTAGATTTTTAAAAATTATTATAAATTAATATATTTAAATATATTTGATGAGTTCTAGTTGCAATGATCTTTTTTAAAGCTCTGATTGTCTCCTCTTTAGCTGGTGGGGGCTTCTTCAGGTTGTTTTCTGAAGGCCTTTGACATGATCTTAGTAGGGTTTGATAGTTTTCTCACTACTTGATATAGAAAGATGTTCCAGACTCATCTTACACATAAAACCAGACATTTATACAAAATGCCTCTCTGTTTTTTTTAATTGGAAAGTGTATCAAGACCGTGATCACAGATTCTGCGCCCCTAGGGATGCTCACCACTACTGGGTTGCTTCCATTATCTGAAGGGGTGCTCTTCTGCCTCTTTGTGTCTTCTATTCTTACAACTTTGTGTAGGACTTGACCTCCACACCTTTCTTTTCCTCACTTCTGTGTGAAATTATTTTTCTTGGACTTTTAGAAGAAGGTGTTTTTCAGTACAGCTTTTCTCAGTTCAAAGAGATCCCTCTTTCGTTGTTTTCTTACAGTGAGTGTTACTGGCTCTGTCCTCAATTCCTTCTTTCACTGGGAACTTCTCTTTCCCTTTCTGTTGTCTCCATCCTGTTTAGCGTTTATTCCGGCAGTTTCAAAACTTTATGCATCAGCCTCAACCTGGAAGGGAGAGCTGGTTAACCAATTTTTAAGGTTCATACACATCAGACCTTATTGTGACCCCAGTACTCTCCGACTGTTCGACTGTACCAAACCTTTTTTAGTTTTAACTGCTGTTCTCAGATTTTTTATGCTTTCCCCGTGCTTTCTCCCACATGCATGGAGGTACACATGCACGGAAATACCATGCATGTTTGATGTCATGAGAGTGGTTTGTCCCCATGTACTTGTATTTGGGGTTCATGGAGATAGCTTGACACACTTTTATTTAAAATGTTGCCCTGGCTGGTGTGTCTTAGTGGTTGAATGCTGGCCTGCAAATCAAAGGGTTGCTGGTTCGATTTCCAGTCTAGGGCACATGTCTGGGTTGTAGGCCAGGTCCCTGGTGGGGGGTGAGTGAGAGGCAACCACACATCGATGTTTCTGTTCCTCTCTTTCTCTCTCCCTTCCCCTCTCTAAAAACAAATAAATAAAATCTTTAAAAAATAAAAAATATATAAAATGCTTCCCATGGGTCTTTGGATTTGCTATCTAGTTGCTTTGTCTGCTTTTACGTGAAAATTTGGAAAGATTGAAAAACCATGCCACTCCTGTCTCCATCTTGAAAAAAACTTTTTGCTTTCAACCAAAGGGATTCATGGTTCTATTCTTATAACTAGAAATTTCTTCTAGTACGTTGAACAAATGGTTTACTTTATGAAGATTCTCTTTACATACAACCAGTAGGAAACTCATCTATTGTGTAAAGTTGCACAGAGCTAAATCGTTAGGTAGCTTCGTGCTGAACAACAAAATATCACTTCACTTCCTGGGGCTTCCTTGTTCTTATTTGTAAAATTAAAGGGCTAGGCTAGATATGGTTCTAGGATATGGTCTTAATTTTTCTCCTTACTGGCACCATATTAAACATTATTCAAGTCTAAGTGGTGGTTTGTACTGAAAATGGAAATTAAAATAAACAAATAGAGAAGTTCCAGAACATATCTTGAAATGGCCAAGTAAACTCACCTATTAACATGAGTGCCAAGGTGGTTATGAAGCCATGATCAAGTAATTGGTTGGTGGTCATTTTTTTTTTTTTAAGGAAGAACACTATCGGAATTATCTTCCATTCTTCCTTGCTCACTAACAACCTTCAGGTTAATAATTTTCTCCTAGATAGCTGGACCTCTGCTGAGTTAGACAGCACCTGTTATGCTTGGGAATCAAAGCTAACAATTAGGTGTTTGCAAAACTGGAGCTGTTCATGTGCACCATTCAGTGCAATTATCCCATCAATCCTAGAGGACGCAGGAGTGGTTCTCACTGGCTGCACAATAGAAGTACTCAGTGGCTTTTAAAATTGCTGATGATTTGGCAATTAACCAGAACAGTTGAATCAAAATCTATGGGGGAGGCTCAGGCATGCATATTTAAAAAGTTTTCCAGGTGATTCTAGGAAGGCTGAAAACTACTGGGGTGGATATTGCTGCCCCTGCTGTACAGACAATACATTGAGTTAATTGCTTAAGATCCAAGGTTACATTGTTTTCAACTAGGTGGCAGAGCCAGCGTGGAAACAAAGGTCTGTCTTAACGCCAAAGTGCGTGAATGTCCTTATCTGTTCATTGAGCCAACACCTCAGAAGGTAAGCTTTGTGAGGGCAAAACCATTCCTATCTTAATTTCCAGTGTTGAACACAGGGCTGGCCGGGCACATGATGGGACTCTGATAAATATTGTTGAATGAATAAATAAGAAGTTCCACAATGACTTTTCCTTGACAACATCCACAGAATCGCAGAGGAATACACAGGGTCTTTGTAACTTGGTCCCTTTGGCCCATTAACATGCCATCTGCTCCATTGTCTGAGCGTTTGTCTGAACTGTCCCTTTGCCAAGTGGTTCAATTAGCTCTCCAGCTCCCCCTGCTGATGCTTCACCCACTGTGGGGATTTCCAGCTTCCAGTGGGAAGAAACATGGGAAAATCTACTAGCAGCTCTGTGAAATCTGTCATTTGAAGAGACATTTTGACTTTCCCTCATGGAATGAGAGCTAGGAATATTGGCCACTCGAAGCCTATATCTGCACCCCAAAATGTAAATGAAAGTTTTCATGAACTGTCCCTGTTACTGTGAAGACAGAGGAAGGAAAAGGAAGCGGGCGGCTAAGGCTCTTCCCACACTCTGACTCCAGCTGGTTGCTATTACTCTTCTTTTTAATAGAGAGAGGGGAAAGGAGGGAGAAAGGGAGAGAAACATGGATTGGTTGTCTTCCGTATGTGCCCTGGCCGGAGACCGAACACACAATCCAGGCCCTTGCCCTAGCTGAGAATTGAACTGGTAGCCTTCTGGTTTGCAGCATGATGGCCAACCAACTGAACCACACCGGCTAGGGTGATATTACCTTTTTATTTTATGACATATATAATATATAATACATAAAAACTATATAATATACATGCAGAAAAGTGCACATATTTTGCCACTGCCTTTTGCAAATTAAATATGCAGAGTCATATCCCATAGGTTACCCTTACTCAAGTGAGGGATTGATTGTCACCACATTAAGAGCAACCTGGCAAACTGGGGTAGGGTGAGTGTTCAATGAATGTGTTGCTGTAGGGAGCCTGCCGTGTCTCCATCGCTGGCTCTCCTTCAGTTGCTTGCGCAGGGGAGAAACCTGGGAATCCTCGGGACTCCGTGGTGTGAGCTCAGTGCGCTGAGCTCCCTCCTACTTTGTCTAGGCGTCACAGGAGTTGCTAGCTTGAGCGTCAGCCGTGTCTGTGAGTTGGTCAGCATTCCACTCCATGGCTCACAGATTTTTTCACAAGGTACCTGCCTGCTCGCCCTCACCCTCACCCTAAGCGAGTTTACCAGCAAAAATCAGGGTCAAGCGCAGGTTTAGAGTATGACTGGAAACTTTCCATTTTCAGCCCAGTTCAGGTTGGTCTCATTCATGGCTGTGAGGGCCCAACTCAGTGAAAATTATTCAAAATATTTTCAATTTCTAGAAGGCCTCCATTGTCTTCCGAAAATTTATAACCTTTTCCCCTTTGACTAGAGGGCATGATCCAATTCTCTGAATACTAAAGGGGAGTTCGAGTTTTGCAGATCAAATATTATTCAATAAAACATTTTCAAGTGGAAGTAATTTTAGAATTAGTGAAGCCTAAGTTAAATCTCCCTTCCTTCATTTTTTTGTGATCACAACACTTGGGGATAACAGCACATGCTTTTTAGCCTGTGTGATTACAGACCTAGAACATAAATATTCATCCTTTTTCCCTCTGTGTTGTACCTCCATGTGATCACATTTTATGTTACCAGAACTTGGCAGAGCCTTGGCTGTGGCTGTCAATGAAATTGAAGGCATTGGGCAGGCCATCAGCTTGGGTGGGAAGGAATTTTATTAGCTGTATTTACAAAAAATGAACTTTTGCCTTTAGACTGTTTTTTGATCATGTTACTCCCAGTTCATTTGTGCTAGCTTTGCTTTGTCTTTGTTGTGAGAATTTAAATAGAAGTCTTCTTTGAGTGTTTCAGTAGGTGGTGGTTTACTGACTGATCTGGGAAAAGACTTGCCTTAGTCTGGCTTTGTCCTTTTCTCTTTCAGCTGTGTTTCAGGGAGGTGTTCTGAGGGGGTACAAGTGACACAAGAAGAGGAGGGACCCTGACTCCAGCATGCTGCAGTATGGAGATTTATTGTCTTGACTTTAACATAATAACCCACCTCAGGGTCTGCCTCCTTTACTCTGAATAATAGGGACAAAGGGATTCTTCAGTTTGCTGGCCTTAGAATTTCTCCCCGAGGTTAGGAACTCAGGAGCCCCAGAGCTCTCAGGGCTGAATGTAAGAGAACCTTGTTCTGGAGAGAGAAAGCCAGTAAGTGCTTTGTAATTCTCTCTGTGCTGGGACAGGCTAGTCACATTACTTCACATGCTTTGAAGTTCTTCCTTGCCAAGAACAGATGGGATTGTTGCGGCTGTTTGTGTGTGTTGCGGGGACTGAGGCTGGAGGAGTAGTAGGAAAGTTGACCGGAAAGATCAACTACTGCAATATGAGTAGCTCAGTGTACCATATCCATGGAGCCCATGACAATTTTGGGGACTGAGACTGTGGTCATTCTCTGTGAATCAATCTCGTGAAGGTGTGTCTCCACACAAGTCTCTGTGAAAAGGGCCCCTGCGTGCCCGACCACTGTTCTGTCTTTAACCACGTGTTGCCAAGGACCTAGAACTGCATTACTTTTTACTGGAACCCAAGGACACACATATCTCACATTTTGCCCTTCTTCCCCTCTTTTTCTGGTTCTCCCCCAAGTTGGAAAGTCACTGTGCTGCACTGCACATGTGCCCCCAGACTCCCCTCAAGGGAAGACTTGTACCAGCACTGGGGGTGCTGTCAGCAGTGGCCTTCAGGGACTGCCTGAGCTGCAGAGGTGCCTCACCTGACATCACGCTCCTCAGCCCCCATCTAAGCCAGGCAGGGTGTAGATGCCCAGCCGTTTTAGCCTGACACAGACCACTCATTGCGGAGCTCTCCACTGGCTTGACCAAGACTTCATGGGACCTGCCTTGAACTTCAAGTTCTTTCACCCCCCAGTTCTGCTTCCTCCCTTTCCTCTCTTAGGTGCTGAGCCCGAATAAAGATCACACACCCCAGACTCCATGTTGGTAACAGCTTCAAAGTGCCCTACCTGTGACAGACTCTAGCCTGTTTGGTAGAGTTCTATGCTTAGAACCCCAGCTTATTCTTGATATGAAAACAGTGATTTTTAGATTTTAGAAAACACTTTTTTCCTTCAGCAAATCTTGGCTTTGAAACTGTTGTTGTCATGGATAGAAAAACAAATTGAATTTAGAACTCAAAGTTGAGAAATGGCTCCTTTGTTCTGGGTTGTGTACAGCCTTTCTTTGAAACAATGGATGCTGTTGATTCCATGGGCAGGTAGTCACAGGTCAAGAAGAAATACTTTTTAAAAAGAGTTGGAAAGTATTTATAGAACATTATCCCCCTTCGTAAACTCTCGAGCTCTAGACAAACCGGGGGTGGCTGCTCTTCTGGTGAAGAGCACTGTGCTTCCCACCACGTGGCAGTCCAGGGAAGGACCGGCTGCCTGTCTCCGCCCCCTCAGCCAGCTCAGTTCCAGATAAGTTGAGAGGCTGTGTAGACAGGATGAGGCAGCAGCATGTTGGCCGGAATTGCTTTCGTCTAGTTAGAATATTTTAATTTCAGCCCCTGTCTTTATTGTCTTTTCTGTCTGTACTTCTCTTGTACACAAGTGCTTATTTTTTGGCTCTGGAGTGTCCCTCCAATCCACACATTTTTGGACTTCCTCCGAAGTGCACAGGGGGCAATAGGCTCATTTTCAAAGCGTAGCCTCTTTTTCTGTGCCTCTGCACTTACCTTTGACTGTGACTGTGCAGCCATCAGTTTGTCTTAGACAGGGGACTCATGTCACTGAAAGGTGTGGGCACTGGAGAATTTCCAAGTGACAAGCAGCCTTCAGTTCTCTTCTAAAGGAATTTAGCTGCAACATTTAGCATTCACTCAGCACCCCCATAGCAGACACGGCCTCCTTTTAGAAGGGATCACGGTGAGAAACAGGAACCAGTTGCCATGTGGGTGCAGTCTCCCTGCTGGCTGCACCTTGGGGAGTAAAGGTCTCTCTGTGCCGGGGACTATGGACCAGGTCCAGGCATTCTAGCCAAGCCTCAGAGTTCTATCTTTAAGACTCATGGTTTTCTTGAAAAAAATAAAAAATTACAAAAGTCACTGGGCTCTTTCACATGGTAGAGTGGGTGTTCCCTAGAAAAAAAAGAGCATGAATAGCTTTTTAAAAACTTTTTTGAGCATTTACTACAAGCCATATGGTATCTTAGGTTCTAAGTTTTTACAGGTATTATTGTATTTAATTCTTAATAACTCTAAGAGAAAGTGGCTACTAATACTTCCATTTTATACAGGAGAGAGGCATCCGTTCTGGTTCGGTCTCTCACTGTTCAGACAGAGTTGCTAACCACCTTTCCTTTTTCGGTTACTCAATAACTATCCACCGAGCAATGGCTGTGTGCCAGGTGCGACGCAGGTGCTGGGGATAGAGTGCTGAGCGAGACGGTCACAGCGTAGGGTTCTTGAGGGGCAATCCTTGCATATCAGACTTTCTTACTGGGGAATAAACCTCAACCCTCTGCTTGCTGCCTCATTCTTCTGAAAGGCTCAGTTGGGAGAAACCAGATTTGTGGAAAATTTCTAGAAGATGTACTGTGTGGAGCCCACTCCCCTCCCCACCCCAATTCCTGATCTTAGTGAATAACAGCACTCTGGCGGTCATCCTGGACACCTACTTCTCCCATCTCTTGCCACATCTGTCAGTCATCAAGTCCAGTTAGCTCTTGCCACTCTGCAGTCCACTGTCCTTCCAGCATCAGTGTGTCAAGTGACTACGCAGCTCAGAGGCGTGGCCTGGTGGAAGAGGAGGTGTCAGCAGCTGAGTTTCATGAAGGGTCACTGAGGTAGGAGGAAAGTCAGAGGCACGAGGTGTTGGTAGGGTAGAAGATGAGTGATTTTCAAGAGGGAAGTGTTAACAGGTCAAGGTGAAATATGAAACAGCCCATTATATTTGCCAGCACAGAGGTCATGGGTGACCTTAACAGAGAAGTTTCACTGGAGTCCTGTGGGCAGAAGTAAAATGCTAGTCGACTATGAGAAGGAAAGAGCAGAGGTGTGTGTGGGGTTTTTTTTCCCTGTATGTAAAAGAGAAATTGAATTAGCAGCAGAAGGAGAATATTAGATGAGGGATTTGGTATTTTGTTTGTTTTTACCATGGGAAATTCTACAGCATGTTTATGCATTGATGAGAACAATCCAATAACAAGCAAGAGATTGAAAATACAGAGAAGAGCAGGGAATCCTTGAGAAGGAGCCAGGGGTCATTCCAGAGCTCCAGACGTGAGATGGCCTTTTGGTGGGGGAGCTCTGCTTCCTCCTCTGAAGGAAGAGAAATGGAGAGATAGGTACAGAAAGAAAAGTCTTACAGCTTTGGTGGGGAAGAAGAGAGATACATTCTTATGTGATGATTTCAACTTTTTTCTCTTAACAGTATTTTTATTTTTTCTTTTTAATTTTATTTTTCAATGACAGTGCACATTCAGTGTTATTTTGTATTAGTTTCAGGTGTATAGCACAGTGGTTAGACAATCATGTACTTTATAAAATGTTCCCCCTGATATTTCCAGTACCCACCCAGCACTGTACGTAGTTATTACTACAGTGGTGACTGTGTTCCCTGTGCTGCACTTTATGTCCCCGTGACTGTTCTGTAACCACCAGTCTGTGCTTCTCAATCCCTTCACCTTTTCCACGCAGTTCCCAAACCCCTCCCTTCTGACAGTGATAGCTTCTACTTTTATAGCATAAAAAATTTAAAATACCATGTTTAATTCACATTTGGACCAGGTTTGAAGAATGGGACTATAAAAAGGTATAATAATCATTGAGGCTGGAAAAGCTTGCTGGGGAAACATAAGAAGAGAGTTGAGTGTTATATGTTGAGGTTGAGCTTTTGATCCTGAATTTAAAGAGAAACTAGTCAGCTGTATTTTTGCTGTGTGCTTTTCCTCCAGTATCTATTTTTTAAATGCAAGTGTGGATAAATTGGACTCAGCTAGGCTTGGTGTTATTCCATGTAAGTGTGCCAGAAGAGAGGGGTACAAAGGAGGAGAGGGAATTTTCAAAGAGGTGATTACAATGACAAACATGTGCTCTAATAGAATAAGGACATTGAAGAGGGAACATACTTGGTAATAATAAGAACACGGTTGATGGTTCGGAGCTATCAGTGAGAGCAAATAACTATGCTGGTGAGCTGGAGACAGGGGAGGAGTTGTGGGTCAGAGAAGCAGATTTGGAGGTGCTGCTGATTGTGATAATGCCAAGGCAGCATGTGTAATAGTAAGACTAGACCAGCCATAATAAAGTGGAGGAAAAAGCAAGTGGAGAGGAGAAGGCCAAGGAGCTGGAAATCCAGAGTCTAGATGCCATCTGCTTTTGCACATATCTCCATGTTTTGGAGCTGCTGGTCTACCTTTCCAAAGCATTCCTAGTCTGAAGGAAGAAGGGACTACATTTGTCTTGTCTCTGCTCCTGATTCCCAGCACAGTACTGGATCCATCAGCACTGTCTATACCTTTACTCAATGAATAAGTTCATTCTTTAAACAATGTTAGGATATTTTTGAATTGAGAGCTGCACCCTGGGACACCATTGTCTTGCCTCCTCACGGACCACTTTTGTGAGCTACTTTAAGGGTAATGACGTTTACTGCTGCCATGGAGGCTGTAAGAAGCACTCCCGGTTCGTTATCCAGGAGTCTGCTGAAGCAGTCATTCATTCCCTCATGCAGAATTCCCTTCATAAGGACCCACATGGGAAATATTTTTAGGATTTCATTGCTAGGAGACCTTGTGACTCTCCTAAGTGAATGGATGCTTTGTGAGTGTCATAAGCAAATAGGTTTTCCTTTCTGCTTTGCCCATTTCAACCAGATTTGTGGCTCAGGCTCAGCTTTAGCAATTATGAAGAAAAATATGATATCCATTTCTTAGGAATAATTTTACCCTTTTTCTGATTATCTTTTCCCGATTTCCTCATATTGGTGATTTCTTCTCATGTTTCTTTTTCTATTCTAGTTTCTCTCCTGAATGTTTAATGTTAAAGTGCATTTCCCCAAGGGCCAGCTGGATGAAATTTCCTTTTAACTACTTCAATTGATTCAAGATTCTGGCAATCATGTGAAAAGCAATCCTCTTATTTTATAAACTTAATAAATTTTATTTTATAAACTTTATAATAGTAAAGATTCATCAGGTTATGACCATTCATAAATAATATGTGTTCCTGAGGATTTGTGGAGTTAATCTTTTTTTAGTTAAACTTAGAGTTTCCTCAACATTTAGTGTTAAATATGTTGCCTACTTTAGATTTAATACCAGGCACAACATTGCTTACAAAATGTAAATGCTTTTCTGAGCATTTCTCAATTAAATCAAAAGCTCCTATCTGAGACTTTATTAATTTAATTAAGGAAACGGATGCATTTTTGAGCAAATATTTGTGTAACGAAATAATTTAAGAAATGTAAAGGGAACTAAGTCATGACTAAGGAGTCTGGGAGTCTTGGAAAAACTGCACACAAAAAAATAACCAGAGATCAAGGTGACAATTGTGGACAGAGGGGTTGCCGAATGAGAAGAATGAATGAAATGAGAAGACAAATGAAACTCCGTAGGACTAAGCACCGAGGAACACCAGACACAAAAATCTACAGACTATAAACGCAGGAAAGGGAAGGAAAGAAGAAGTGTGTTGCAGTGTGGGTTTTGCAGTACACAATATTGGAGAGTCATTAAACACAGAGTACATTAAATGCAATCATTATGAGAAAGTTGGTTCCAGAACACTAGTTAAGACACCTACTGTATTTTATAAGAATTGTTTTCTGCAGATAGAAATGCCAAGCCCACAGGGCAATATAGCTCCACAAAGGCACTTGCACCAAGGGAGCGAGACCAGACCACCGCGTGTGCCTTGGTTAGGGAGACGTGTGTGCTTCTTTCTGTAAAGTTTGATCACTAGTCTTATTAAGTGTTGTATATGAGAAGAATAAGATTGTTAATGGTATTTGCCATGAAATACATGAATAAGTAAATAAAACCCATTAAAGTTTTATCAACAACTGTAAAAATAGCCCAGAATGGTAGAAGTTATGTTGGCACTAGTTTTACACATTTTCGTAAGCTACCTCCAATCCTTTTTTGGGAGAAGCTCAGTTATTCATTAAAGAACATAGAACAAGACCACATAAAGTTGTATTTTCACTGTTGGATTTTTAAAAAATGACTCTGGGGATGGCCTGTTCATTACTAGTAGCAGAACTACTAGCTATCATACATTGCATGCTTCCAATATGTTGAACAACATGCTGAACATTTTCATGCTTTCTTAAATCCTCACAACAGTTGGATGACAGGTACAATTATTAATCCCATTGACAGAATCAGGAAAGATTTACTGACTTCTTAATATGTGCTGGCAGCTCTTCTAAAGTGAGTGAGACAAGGACCTTGCTTTCTTGGTGCTTCCCTTCTAACGGAGGACAACGAACACATGAGCTAACAGGATAATTGATGGCAATAAATGCCAGGAAGAATGTAGAGTTAGCCAATTGGATGGAGAGTGACAGGAAACCATTTCAGTCAGGGTGGTCTGGGGGAACCCCTCTCTGGAGAAGGGACTGGTACGCAGAGGGAGTGGGTGTCATTTTACAAAAGAGGTAACAAAAGCTCAAAAAGGCTAACTAACTTGCCAAGGTCACATAGATGGAAAGTGACCCAGCTGGAATTCAAGTCCAGGGGTATCAAACTATGGAACTTTCACTTTTCACCATTAACTTTGCTGCCTTGACGTTCTGGGCTAATTCCACGGCAGACCCAGAGGGCAGCTGAAGGCGGGATGTCAACTTCTGGGACTGCAGCCTCCCGAGTCAGGGCTTGTGTTCGCTGATGCTCAGTGCGGCCATCTTGCTATGTCCACTGTAGTGTGGCTCGGCTACAGTCAGGGCAAAAAATAAACATATCTTTGATTACCACTGATTTGAAAAACAGCTGGGAATATGTTTGCTGTGTGAGAATAGTGGGGAGGGGAGTGCTTTTGGGAACTGTTTTGTGTAATGTTAGCACTTCTAAAGCGCTATGTCGTGATGAACCTGCAGAGTGTTCTGACTGCTTGAGAGAAACCCACGTTGTACCCTTAGCCTGGGTCCTACATGATAAAGTTGACAGCAGTGGAAACACATTTCCCCCCTTTAATCTGCTCTCATTTATTTTCCTTGTCATGCTATAGTCGCTGCTAAAGGAAATGCAGACACTGTACCGTTTACACTACCAGCCCCCTTTTGTTCAGCTAGAATTCCTGTAACCTTTCCATCTCTCCCTTGGTATCCTCAGTGTAGGTGAGAGTCCCTGGCAGTCCCATGGCACTGTGTGTGTGGACTGGGTTTAATCACCTTCTTCTGTCCAGTCCAGAGATCAGCATTAGTAGGAGGGAAAACCATTCTATTGAGAACAGCCTGGATCTGGATGAGTTCCAAAGGGAACTCTAGCCCATAAACGTGCAAAATAACAGTCTTCAAGTTGATGTGGGTTTGAATAAGTCTCTGACATTTTCGAAGATGTCACAGATGGACTCAGAAAAATTATAACCTGCTCATTCATTTGCTCACTTGCACATTTATCAGGTACTTATAAAATGCCTTTACTAAGCACATCACAGTTCTTGACTCAGAAGATACAAAGAGCACAGGGCCTCTCATGGGAAAGACAGACATGAACGAGATCATTGCATTTAGTGTTATAAGTGGCTTAGAAGAGGCATAAACAGGGTGATGTGAGAAAAACAAAGAGCAACACTGTTGGGGGATCCAAAAAGGCTTTGCAGAGAAGGTGGATCTTGACGGATAAGTAGTTTGCCAGGGGAGGCAAAAATGAAGGGTAGTATTCTAAGATAGAAGGAACAGCTTGTCCAAAGACACAGAGTTCACACTTGGCCTGACTCACTCGGAAACCAGCAAGGGGATATGAGATGCGCCTGCAGAGAAATGGAGGGGGGAGGATGACTAAAGAGAAGGATGGCCAGGCCAAGGACCTCTGCTGCCAGCGGGGGGCTGGGCCTTTTTCTTTCTCTATGTGGAATAGAAGTATAGGTGTTCTTTTTAAAAAAAAATTAATCTTTATTGTATGTTTTTCCATAACCAGTTAGTCCCTTTATATCCCCCCTCCCCCAGCAATCACCACACTGTTGTCCATGTCCATGAGCCCTTTTTCCTTTTTGCTCAGTCTCTCCTCCCCTGACCTCCCCCACCCCACAGTAGCTGTCATCCTGCTCTCTGTCAGTTTGTCTCTTTAATTTTTTGAGATATCTCCATACTGCTCTCCATAGTGGCTGCAACAATCTGCATTCCCACCAGCAGTGCAAAAGGGTTCCCCTTTCTCCACATCCTTGTCAGCACTTGTTGTTAGTTGATTTATTGATGATACCCATTCTGACAGGTGTGAGATGGTATCTCATTATGGTTTTAGGTTTTTGGAACAAAAGGGACCCTAGAGAACATCTAGTCAATAAATACCCCAAAACTCAGATGATGATTGAGTTAAACTAGAAACTTAAAAATAGAATATGATTTAGGAGTTACTCTCAAATGAGAATCTCTTAGGGATTTTTATTTTGATTGAATACATATATATTATTTATCAGCATAGACATTTTGTTTCTTAGGTATGCTTGTGTGCCAGTGAAGGTTTCAGATTTTTATAGCCATGGAGGTTGGGTCTGTCTGCAAGCTTACTGCACACATTAAGATGAATGCTTTGGACATTCACCCATAGCACACAGGTGGGAGTATAAGTTGGAGCAGATCTTCTGAAGGGCAATTTGGCGATGTACATCAAAACAGCCTATGAAATCTGAACAGCATTGACCTGCAATTCATTTTTAAAGCTTCTTTCCTAAGGAAATACCCAAAAATGCATCTACCGTATATTTATTCATTATAGTATTGTTTATAATGTCAAAAACCTAGATAACTTATGTTTTCTAATAAAATAATTATGGTACAATGGAATGTTATGTAGATGTCAAAATAATTAAATAAATTACTTGTCCATATAGAAATATAGTCCTAAATGAAAACAAAATAGTATATATAGTAACCCTAATCTTGTAACATGTGGCTACATAGTCTACTTATGTGTATGTATAAAAAAGTCTGGAAGACTATATACCAAATGTTGATAGTGGTTATGACTGGGTGGTAGAATAATAGCCAATTCTTAATTTATACTATTGGTTTATCTATATAATTTCTAGGTTTTTTGTTTTGTTTAATAATAAACATGTATTACCTGATTATTGTGCAATATAAAATTATATACTATTTCCCCACATAGGTGAAGACTGGCTGGTTGCCTGTTCACCATACCTATTTAAGATCCTTCTGTCGTTCCATTCAAGACTGGCCAACAACTAGGGAGAAGAAAATAAAAAAGTTTGGGGACTATATGTAATGGCTGGAAAAATTCTGCCTGTTTAGGCCATGTCTGTGATGGGAAAGATAGGCTAAGCTTATCTCCACTTCTTTGTTAAAAACACACATCTTTAGATTAAGCTTGTCTGGCCAACTTCCAAAATTTCCATTTCCTTAGTAACTGAGTGGTATAATAAATTGGATAAAAGCATCTGTTATTTTTTAAATCATTTGTGCTGAGCAAGAGTCTTACCTGGACACCTGGATTCTCTTTCAAAAACTGATTTTCATGTTTGCACATACAGATGGAAATAATCTGGGGTTAAGGCAGTTCTCTTAGGAGGAGTTACTTATATGGTTTTGCCCATTTTTTTTAACTCTGGTATGCAAGTGTGCATCACCCAAGTCTTATGTCTATTTCTAGCATTTTTAGAAATCCAGTGCCCTGGTTTTATGAAGATGTATGTATTGTGAAGAATGAATTGCAACACCATTTGCTGTTCTTATGCATAGCCTTCAAGATGCAAATGAAAGATAGGCAGGAGATTCTGCCCTTTTCTCTTTTCCCTCCTCACTGAGGAACTTGTAGATAACCTTTCATTAGACTTGTTCTGGTCCAGACTTACTTCTTTTCTTCAAGTCTCATGTCACTCTTATCTGAAAAGGTCTTGTCTGCCCCGTGAGATTGGCATCCTCCTTGTGCCTTTCTTACAGAGTCTTTGTTTATGGCAGAATAAAGGGCTGGGATAGTAATTGATGTGGACTATTTCCCTCCTTCTTTCCTGTTTCAGTGGGAAACAAGGATGCATTTTTTTTACCATGGAAACTTTACTTATGCAGGTAAGAGAAGGGAAGCTGCTTGAGGACAAAGGCTCCCCCCTGTGTTATGCAATCTTGAGCTCATCACAGAGCTTGAGCTGGGTGTACTGGAGAAGATGGTGCAGAGGGAGCACCTTCAAGGACAAGATGAGAGCGAGGGAATCCTGGGTATTACAAGGCATTATGGGCATATAAAGAAGGGGGAGTTTATTCCTGGGTGGAATACTTGTACAATAGTCTTGAATGAGGCATAGGATTCAGGTAGGCAGAAAGAAAAAGGGTAATTTTTATGTGTCTATTTTTAATGAGGTATTACAACTAAAGCCCATGGATTTAGTTCTGAAGGAAACCCATAGACAATCCAATCCACAATATTTTTTTAATAATATCTTAAACCTCAGTTGGAAATAGATTGGACAAGGTGAAGTCATGTTCCATGTCTTTTTAGGAGAGTATCAATTCATTCCATTTTCTTTTTTTCCTTTTCGTTCCTTTTAACTAAAGATTTCACTAAGCCAATATTGTAAAGTCAGCATTCTGCAGAGATGAGGGATGGTTGGGATGAGGGGAGGTCTGGGATCTCCCTATTCCCCTGAAATTCTATGACACTGGCCCTACTATTCTGCTTGTGCCTTAGAGCCACATCAGAGCAGAGAGGAGGGGGGAGTAGAAAGGAATCAATGTCTCCAGGCTGTTCCACTCTATATTGCTGAATATCTAATATAGGAAAAGCTCAAGGCAAAATGAGGGAGTGAAATGTGGAAAGCATAATTATCAATAGAAATGTGCTCTTCACACACAGATCAGATCTCAATAGACAATGAAGAAAAGAAGAAGCACTTGGATAGAAAAGTTCCAGATTTAATGGCACTGAGCCTGGCTGATGTATTATATATAATATAATTATAACAGCTAATGTTTATTGAATACCACTTGCTACAAAGGTCTTGACATGCATTATCTTATTTACTCCATGTCACCACCCCATGAAGGAAATACAACTGTTATTCCTATTTTACAGATGAGGAAACCTAGGTAGAACCGTTAAGACAATTGGTCAAGGTTCTGAGCCAATGAGCATTAAAACCTGGTTGTAGAGCCCCAAAGCACAATTCATAGCCGCACCAACTGTCTGATTGCACAGGGCAGAATGAGGTGCACATAGGGAATTTCTGTTAGAGCTTCCTGTGTTCCGGTGGGTAGTGGAGATATTGCTGTTTACCTGCATCAGCAGGGATAATTTAACGAGCTGTATTAAAACAAAAACAGTGGTTGTGCTCACAGAATTCATATCTCTCATTTCCTCAGATATTCTCTCTTTTATCTTCTGCCATCAATAGGGCAGCAACTAAACAATGACATTTTTAAAAAGCCTCAATAATGAGCTAAAATAGTTTTTTGATGGAAAAACTATTGACAGCCTGTAAAAGAGTAACATGCTTAACAATTTGTCTGGAGTTGACTGAAGACAGCAAATGAAACACATTTGCAGCATGTTGTATTTTGTTGGTTTAGTTTCTGAAAAATAAATAAGCCAATAAACTCTACTATTGAAGATTTCTGGCTGTGTGTCTGAGTTACAAGACTGTAATATTGATTCACCAATCAGGAAACATGAGTTTGCATCCCTAAATATGCCTTTGCTTCTCAGACACGTATTTGTATAATTTGTCAGCTTCCTGTAGTAGGAGTGATATTGAATCTATATCTATGTTCACTTGTCAGTTACAAGTTCACAGCCAATTCTAGACTCTATTTCCAATACCAAAAAGAGGGAACATTTCCAAAAGAACCTTCAAATTTTTATCTCCAGCAGAGCTGTGGTGCAGAGACATTGAAGTTAATAAGGATTTTAACATTTTACCATCCTGGATCTGGCATACACTGTTCTCTAAACCCCAGGGCAATGGGTCTGTTTAGGGCACACACAGTCTTAGAGAAAGTCGTTTGTGTTTTGGGGAACATGCAATGTGTGCACACAATACAAAATGCAACAGGAGTTAATTGTACATACTGAAGAGTGAAGGTCCTCCAGCCCACTCTCTAGCCACAGCAATTGCTGCTTTCCTTTTCTTGTGTCACATGACATCTTGATTCAGATATTTTCATATGAGAATATTTTGACCTGACTGCAAAACAAAGAATTAAACTTTCACCTTTAAAGAAGTTATCAAATCGTACTCATGCGCAGTGCACCATAGCCCTTCTCACCTCCTCCCTTACAGCCAGTTCTTTCTTTATTCTATCTCTGATGCTCAGCCCACTGAAGATCAGGGAAAAGGTGGGAGTGATATTCTGAGGCTCAGGGAGAGGCAAAGATGGTGGGAGTTAAGCTGGGTGGGATGAGCAATGGGATAAGAATCAGGATTGTTTGCTGTGCAGACTGATTTTTAAAATCCAATTTTTTAAACCCAAATTGCTGCTTCATAATGTCATGTTTTATGTAAGCAAAGCTTTACTGATAGCCCTCGGAGGAGCTCGGAATGGGATTAGGACATTTAGGTGTCTGAGGTGGTAGAGCAGGCGCTGGCGACTAAGCCCGGCTGGTGAGTAAGCACTGCAAGCGCTAAATGTGTTTCAACCTCCACCACCGGAGTTCTGAGCTGCACCCCGACTTTAAACAGCATGAACAGGGATAAGGTAGGAGACTGTTGTAGGATGTGTTCCCAGAATTCACCGAGGCTCTTCCATGCCAGAAGCTGTAAATACATTTGTAACACTTGTTCTTAATCCTCCCCTTTGCCCGGAAACAGTCTACTTGGAGGTACAGGCAGGGAAATAGCATGAGCCAAAGCGTGGAGGAGGGACAGCCCGTGTGTTCGTGAAACAGACAGTGGAGTGCTCTGGTTAGAGAGTGGGTGAGGGGTGCGCGATGACCATTTCTCTAGAGGACGCTGGGACCTGGGTCATTCATGGTCTAGTGTGAGACAAGGAGCCCTGGGCCATTTAAGTCAGTAGAAGGATGTGGTCAGAGTTCAGAACGATTTCTTTGGTCACAGTGTGAAGGGTCTCTGGGAGAGGGAGGTCGGAGTTGTCTGTTTCCACCATGTGTACTGGCTAGCAGTCTTAAATGTGACTACACCAGGAATCCAGGAATATACTTAAAGTAACTCCATCATCTTTTACTGGAGACATGAGGCAGGTTAATGCCAGTCATCTTTCTATACATTAGGCTTCTTAATGAATATATCTAACCATCTGGCTGACTGTCTGACTTTTTGGACACTGACTGGTTGTGTTACCATCTGTTTGGGGGTTGGAACTGAGACACCTGGGGGTTTTCCAACGTGTCTCAATTGTTTATGTTTTGTATATCCCTGAGTTAAGAGGTTAGTTAAGCTGTATGACTGGGCAGGTCAGGATTGCCAGTTTACAGGTAGGTTTGCCATGCCTCAAATAGGCTGGAAATATGCTTGTGCAATAACATGAGCACAACAGCAACGACAAAGGCCAAGATGAGACCGCAGCATGGGAGGCTGTGGTGTAGCTAACACATTCCTTCAGGGCCCTGCTGCCGTGACTCAGCTCAGCCCAGCAGGGCGTGTCAGGGCCGTGCACAGCAGCACACACTGAAGGGCTCCTCCAGGGTGAGTGCAGGTGGGTGATACAGAGTACTGAGGAGATGTGCTACGAGAACATACTCCAGAAGAATTTCAAGCAGCGCAACATAAATTTAAAAAGATGAGTGAGAAGCTGTAAAAGTAGATCAAGGTGGCATACAGCAATCAGAGATTGTGCGGCCCATTCAAATGACTGCAAACATCTACTACCCACCTCTGTGTTCCTGGTACACAAGGCAGAGAGGGAGGAAATGAGATACACTTTCTGCCCTTAAGTACCTTCCCATCTTGGAAGGAAACAGACTCCCAAGTAACTAAAATATGGAAGTGAATAAAATAAGTACACATAACGTGCTGTGGAATTGTGGGGGAAACAGAAGTACATTAAAATGGGGTAACAACCAAGCTAAGCCTTGAGAGAGGAATAAATGAGTAACTGAGAGGAAAGAAGAAAATTCTCAGCAGAGCGAAGAGCATGCACAGAAGCCTTGGGAGCCTGACTTGCACCCCGTGACGCGGATGGTGAGTGTTCCAGCTGCAGGGTGTGTGGAGGCATGCAGCGGGAGCAGAGGCTGGACAGGTGATCTGGGGGATAGACTGGGGAGAGGCTTTGTTACCAGACTAAGCAGGTTAGACTTTACCCTGGAGGCGAGGAGGGGCTGTTGCAGGATGTTGAGGAGGAGAGAGATGAAATGTGAGAAAAGGCAGGGACCTGCAAATAATGAGGCTAAAGACTTGGTTGGAGGAAGGCCACCGAGGGGGACCATGTCTTGTTTATTTTCTTGATAACACTAAGCATAGCTAATGTTTATTGCCTTTATTAACAGGCCCTGTTCTAAGATCTTTTGTTGTTCAATATTCACAACAATCTTTTATGGAAAGGAGAAGTAAAATAACTGGGAAGGACAGAACCAGAATTTACACGTGGACTACCTGACTTCAGAAACCATGCTCTTATCCTCAGGAATTCAGTGCTCAGCCCAGGCAATGTTTGTTGAATCAATAAACACTTGAATAAATGAAACCATCTGGCTTTAGGCACCACAGTCAAGAAGATCAATACCAAATATAATGATTATATCTGAGGCCTACATATCCAACCTGAAATAGCTGGAGGACGAGGGCCAGGCGGGTGCCAGAGGCCTGAGAGGCCATGATATCTGCAGTATGAGTAAGAAAAGGGAGGTAGAACTGGGGTCCATCCAGCGAGGCCCTGCAGCCATGTCTATACTTCAGTAACTCCCAGCAATTATAGATTGTACTGGGTTGTACTTCCACATTCATGTCCATCCAGGAGCTTAGAATGTAGCTCTATTTGAAAATAGAGTTTTTGAAGCCATAATTAGTTCAGATGAGGTCATCATGATCAAGGTAGACCCTAAATCTAAGTCTGATGACTAGTTTCTTCATAAGAGGAGGTGAGGATGACACAGATTGTATCAGTCAGGTCTCTCCAGAGAAACAGAACCAGTGGCGTGTGCATATATGCATATATACACAATATACATACATGTGTACACACATATATACATAGATACACACGTATATACCAGCTAATTATATATAAATATATATAATTACATATGTATATATAAAATATATATTATGTGTGTGTATATTATATATATAATGTGTGTGTGTGTGTGTACTTTAAGAACATGGATTATGAAGGCAGAAAGCACAAAATCTGCAGAGTGGGCCATCAGGTTGGATAGCCAGGCAAGGAAGAGCTGACATTATAGCTCAAGACAGTCTGCTCTCAGACTGTTCCTTGCTGGGGAACATCACTATTTTTTGGGGGGGAGGCCATTTTTTTCTTGTACTTAGACCTTCAACTGATTGAATGAGACCTGACCTCACTAGGGAGGGTAGTCTGCCTGACTCACAATCCACCAATTTAAATGTTAATATTACTCCCAAAACACCCCAGCAGAACCATTCAGAATAATGTTTGACCAAATATCTGAGCAACCTGGCCCAGACAAAATGACATGTAAAATGAACCGTCAAGGAGACCTGGACACACGCGGATGAAGATGATGTGAGGACGGTGTGAAGATAGAGGCAGAGACCAAAGTGATGTTGCCTGCGAGGCAAGCAGCGCTCCAGACTGCTAGCGCTCTCCAGGGGTCGGGGGGAGCACGGACCGGGGCCTCCCACAGAACCTCCAGAAGGAATCAGTCCTGCCAACTGCTTGATTTTGGCCTCGGGCCTCCTGAACTATGAGACAGTAAATTTGCATTGTTTTAAGCCACTTAGTTTATGGTAGTTTGTTCCAGTAGCCCATGAAGCTGATACATACACGCAGCCAAACTTAGCAGTGGCACAGCTTTAGTTCCCAGTAGAAATCAGGGTCCGAGGTCCCACCGGGACAAGGTTGACATGTCCGTGACACCAGGCACATTGAAGACATCTGTGTGAGCACTGGGGACGATGGGGGAGGGGAAGAAAGACTTAGAGATGGGGTCTCCATGGTGCCCCCCATCCAAAGCCAAAGGCAAACTGCACACAGAAAATAAGTGTTAACTACATGATAGGAAAACAGGGGTTACTTTCCTTACATATGAAAAGCTAATGCAAAGAAATTAATAAGGAAAAGATAAGTGCCTTTTAGAAAATCGGGGAAAGGGAAGAAATATTATCTGAAAGAATGACCAAATTACTCATAAGCATATCACCAACCGGCTGACCTGGGCTCATTCTACCTTATCTTAAATTTGTGCTCAAGATTCACTCTTTTGAGTGTGTTCCAGAGGTGCATGTTCGGAGTCCAGTGCGAGTACCAGGGAGCAGGCCCACATCAGGCTCCATCATGTAAAAGGTGGGGGCTCACAGCTGGCTCCGTCAGCGGGAGAGGTACTGCTGTGCAGAAACGGTTCCAAACCCGGAACGAAAGGTTTGTGAAAATGAAAGCATAATCAATTGATGAATCGATAAGCAGACATTTGTTGAAGGCCTGTTTAGTCTCCAGCACTGCACTGTGTACTCTGAGGAGCAGGAGAACACCACGCCCTGCTCCCCCCGCCCCCCACCCTGTCCCCCCTGCCACGGGGGAGAAAAGATCAAGGGATAAGAGAGAACGGGACAGCAACCCCAGCAGAAATGAATTGTTTGGTCTTGATCATATCAGTGGTTTCCACTTCTGCCTGCACATCACAATCCCCGGAGAGGTTTTTAAAACACAGATGTGTATTAGAATGTTCATAACAGCACTACTTACAAGAGCTCCTAACTGGAAGTTATCCAAATGCACATCAACAGTATTATGGATAAGTAATTATGGATTACTCACGCAATGGACTGGTACCATTTAGCAACGAGAATGAAAGACTGACAGCTATATACAACAATGCTGATGAATTTCCTGAGTATAATGTTGAGTGAAAGAAACCAGATAAAAAGTGTCACACTTACATGTACCATTGTAATGTAAGAGGTTAACAATAGAGGTAATTTGGTGCAGGGTAGCCCTGGCTGGTGTGGCTCAGTGGATTGAGTGCTGACTTGCAAACCAAGGGTCACTGGTTTGATCCCTAGTCAGGGCTCATGCCTGGGTTGTGGGCCAGGTGCTCAGTAGGCAGGATGTGAGAGGCAACAACACACTGATGTTTCTCTCCCTCTTTCTCTCTCCCTCCCCCCTCTCTAAAAATAAATAATTAAATCTTAAAAAAATTTTGGTGCAGGGTGTACAGAAACTCTTGGTATTATTTACACTTTTTTTCTGTAAATATAAACTGTCCTAAAATTTAAAAGCATGACTTCATTTATGTCAAATAAAAAAGCAGAGAAAATTTGCCCTACGCCAGCAGGGATGCTGTCTAGAAGGGTACATGAGGGGACTCTGGGGTGCTGGTGATATTCTGGTTACAGGGGTATATTCCACTGTAAAAGTTTTATCCTGGTGAGCACTTACCTTCACTCTCTGATAAAAGCTGCTCTGGTGTCCAGTCCTACCTACACTGACTAAATCGGATTTCTTGGAGAAGGGCCTGGGCAGGAGTGTTTTATAAAAGCCCCCTCGATTAGTCAAACCCTGATCGAGAGCCCTGCTCTTTGTCCTGTGGGCAGTGAGAGGGGCCAGAAGCCAGTCGAGACTGGAGCTGTGAGCACAGGCCTCCCAGAGAAGGCAGAACATGCCTGGGTCCCCATGGGTCCCCAGAGGCCAGGAGGGACTGACAAGGCCGGCAGGACTCCACCAGAAAGAGCATTTCCAGCTCAGGAAACATTCAATTGCCAGTTCCCTCATTTTTCTGTTTTCCTGGTGGTGGCTACATTTTCTTAGGAACTTGATTCCTTATCTTAGATGCTCTTGTTGGCCGCTTAGTTTCAAGAGCTGTGAACAAAGTCTCACCAGACTTCATGCAAATAGAATGAAAAAGCAATTAGTTTTGTGTACCCTATACACGATTTTATTGAATTTGTACTTTTGTATTTTTACTCAAGCTTCAATAAGAGCTCTACAAAGCATGCGTGAAATAAATGACTGGAAAAACAAGCCTTGGCATTTAGGTTGGACCACCGAAGCACTCCTGCAGTATTGGAGATCAGCTGCTAGACATAACATGCTTAAGTGTTTAAAACTGGAGAGAGGAGACTGCTGAGGGGCGAGGATGGACCGATCCCCAGCTTACTGAGGGACTTACGTCTGAGTGTGTGTGGCTGTTTACGATTCTTCTTAGTCCAGACAGTCCAGCTGACTCACTGATGAGTGTCATCGGGAAGAGGAGCCATAGAATAGCCACACAGAGCATCTCTGAACTCATTGTTGGCATTTTCGTTCTGACAGCATTTTACTTCCTTGGGCTCATTCGAGGTGACAGTGATTAGAACAGCTGGCCTTTATTGGATGCTGACATCATGCCAGGTACTTTTCCAGCCCTTTCCGTGAGTTATCTCATTTAATCCCCACTTCAACCTCATGCACCCCCACCTGACAGACGAGGAGACCGACGTCCAGGATTATTCACTTAGCCACCGTCCCAACAGCTATCAGAAGAAGAGCCTGTTCTGTCAAAGTGTCGACGTCCAGACCATGCTTTTAACTGCAGTGGGTGCTGCCTGCGGGCGTCCTGCAAAGCTGGGGTGATGTGACCCTGTACCAATTTGTCCTTGAAACCCTTCCCCCAGCCCCTTCCAGCCCAGATTTGCACCACCCCGCCCTGCGTCTCACACTTTGTCACCTCATCTCTTCTTCTCCTCCCCCGGCGTCCCTTTTCCCGCTCCAGTACTCACATTTACTCCGCTTCTCCTCTCCCACTTCTTATCTCTGAAAGAGGGGGTGATGGGTTAAACCATTCTCAGATGCCTGGGATTTGCTGAGTCATCTCTGTCAAGAACAACTGCATCTGAACAGAAACTCTGCTAGGAGGACAGTGCTGACGAAGGTGGTGTAAACCAGCCCTGGAAATCAAGCCTGCTGGCCAGATCTAGCTGTGTGGGAACAACGCTGTGCCCTTCTATGTACTTATTACTCGTGGCTGCTTTGGTGCCACAAGGGTGGGGTAGAGCAGTTGCCACAGAGGTCGTATGGGCCACAAAGGGTATTTGCTGTCTGGGCCTCACAGAGAAACTGGGCCTACTCCTGAGTTGCCTGATGGAGACGCTCTAGTGAGAACTGGGTGCAGAAAGTGCTCAAGGAAACACCAAGGTTCCCTTCTGCAGGTTCAGGAGTCTTTCTGCAGTGGATGCCGGGCAGGTTCGGAAATCCCCTCACATGGGCCACTGCTGCCTCTGCTCACTGGTGGAGGGCATGGAGGCCGCCATCCTCGCTGAATATTCATCTGCACTTTGGCAAGTGAAAGAGTAACCATGTCCTTAGAGAAACAGAGGGATGTATTATTCATTTTGTGGAGAGCATTTCCTGGTAGCAAGCAGCAGGGAAGGCCCAGCTTGGGTGGGAGCAGCCAGGGGTGCTGGGCTGGGCTGCAAGTGTGGTGCCCCAGTGCCGCAGGTACAGGACAATTCTGTGTCCTGACAGCTGTTTCTTTCACCAGGTGAAAGAAGAGACTGAATTTCTCTTTCAAATTAGGTTCAAAGTATAAAAAATCTGAAGCTAGTCTCGAAGCACTTAAAGTGAACTGCAGTGTCTGCCTCTTTCTTATACTTTTGTTAAGGACTATTTTCCATCATGCAATACTGGTTTTCCACTGGTGGGTGGCTGGGGTGGCGTGGGGTGTTGTAGGTATAGACACGAGCCAGTGGCTAGGCTGCAGACACTTGCTACTGGCTCCATTCCAGGAGCCCAATGAATGCGACCCCCTTTGCTCCATGAATTCTACTTTCTCTAATTTGGGGGAAGTAGGGGTCTTACATTTATGGACCATTTTTTCCAGGAAATGTATTTCCCTTCCTCAGGATGCCCGAGTACTAGGATCTAGTATTTTGTCTTGGATAACTTACCTCTTAAATAGGTCACGTGTGACTTGATATCTCACATTGCACCCTTTGGTGCTCTGAATAAGATCAAGTCTCTGTGAGGTTGGTGCAGTGATAGAGATGGGAATTAGTAAGAAGTTCGTCCTGTTGTCTTAGCCTGGCTTCCCTAGAAGGCAGGCTTCCTGGGACAACCTAATCCTGGGAGCAGGAGTGAGGTGGGAGGGGACTGAGGCAGGGAGAGGGGAGGATGAGGACGGATTGTAGAGAGGGCCTCCTCTAAGTGAGACGGATCACATCATTTCAGGTGACCATTTTCCAAGAAAATGTATAAACTGAGTCTGGGAGAGATGGCCCATTGCAGAAAATGAGAGAGAATCATCCACTAACTCCCATCTTCCCCGCCAGCTCCTGAAAGTTTTACCAACAGGCTCTGAAATGCCCTGTGCTTCCTGACTACATGCACAGGTCCCGAGTGGGGTCCTGAGAAGCCCCAGGGCTCCCGGGCACAGGTGTAGCCACTGTGCCGGCTCTGTGCCATGTCCCTCAGCACTCCCTATTCTGTACATGCTTTGGTTTTCCAGGTGAGCACCGCCTGCTCTCTGCTGGAGGCTTTCCCTGGTGGCAGGAGCATGCCTGCCCCATGGACCAGGGAGTTCACATCCCTGGGATGGGAGAGTTGGTGGCTAAATACTCCCACATCGCTCCTTTGGGTGAACCAACTGTGAAACACGGGCTGCTGTTCTCCCAGACGCTTCTGGTGGTGTGGAACCCTGTTACCCATGGCAACAACCCTTCACTAACACACCCTTTCTTGGCTTTCTTCTTCTTTCCATCTCATTCCCTCCAGTCCCTTATCAGTGTTTCTAGAATCATCTTTACATTTGTATCTTGGCAACTGTTTCTGGGAGCAAACCAACCAAAGACAATACAGAGGCCCTGGAGGAGGTGAGAGGCACATGTGCGAGCATGTGGAGGGGGTTCCTGTGTGCTTCACCTGGGTAGCTGCTCCAGATGCAGTGACAGCTGGCACAGAAGTCCGGGGACCCCACGAGGACCCAAGGTGGTGTGTACAGGTGTCTGCTACACCTGGTGAGAGGATTGCAGTTCACTGATCTTAAGTGGGCCTGAGTAAGTATTTACACTGTGCAGCAACTGCGCTGAGCACCGCACGCGGATCAGTGCGTTTAAGCCTCATCGTTGTGAAGCAGGCACTGTGATTATTGCCCACAGATTATGAATGAGAAAACTGAAGGGCAGAACAATGAAGGAACCTGCCTATGGTAACACACAAAGAAAGGGCAGAGGCAGAACCTGAACCTAAGCCAACCTGCACCCAGAGCCTGTGCCTGTAAGTCAATGGTTAGAGTAGGCACATTTTAACCACTACTGTTTGCAGGTGTACCATGACCCAGTTTAATTTTAGGGGCCACAGCCTTTCAGGCATCCTGTTCCATTGATCTTTTATCAGACTCAGTATCTCAGTTGCCTGTGTGAGTGTGTGAGTGTATGAGAGTGTGTGTGAGTGTGTATGCATTGGGTGGTAAGAGCATGGAATCTGGGAGGTAAAATGGAGAGATGCCTTTCCCTGAAGTATGACCCAAAGAAATAACCTCCCACCATTTGTAATCAAAGCAGAAGCTGGGTCTGCATGATTCCCGTGTCTGGGTTTGGGTCCTTTTCCAGGACCACAGGCTATTTCTAAATTAGACTCTATAGCACAAAGCAAAACAACTTTTTGATGAGTTAAGTGTAAATGAGTCAGAGGCAGAGAGATTAAATTTTCCCCCAAATACACATGGGTTAAAAAAAATTATAGTCTCTAGAGGCACTGGCTCCTGAGGACTGAGTTTCTGCCAAGTCAGCATGTTGGAGAAAGAGTTTGTGATTCTGCCAAACCCCAAGCGCCACTGGCTTCCTTGCCTCAGCTTCTTGCTGAGCCCAGGAGGAATCCGTCTTTCTAAATCCTTGCTGTCTGTCAGGACTGAGAGCCCATTTCTGTGCAAATGATTCATTGTTATAATTTGTTGTGTCACCTCCTCACAGGCTCATGGACTTTCCATTTTTCACACCAGTCCCTTTGTAGTATTTCAACAAGTGTCTCTTCCTCCTGGCCCCTCTCCTGCCCTTCCACTGTCTCTCTGCCCACAGAGTCAAAGCAGGAGTTTGTCATAGGGCTTTCTTGGAGCCTAGTCCCCAGGCTCACTCTGCCTCTGAAGGTGTATTTCTGACAGGGGTCAAGCAGGCAGGAGAAATGACAGCATTATACAAAATGTAAGCAAATACGGCCTGTGCATTTCTCCTGCTAGTGTTCCTTTGAGTTACAGTGAAGTCATCTTTGGGGATAAGTTTTGTTCTTTTACTGAAAGACATTACTGTAAATAGCATCCTCCAACCTTACTTTTAAGGACTCAGTGATTAGAAAGGAGTTAGATGATCCAGAGTATCTTGATACTGCCCATCCCAAGGTTTGGAGTGAAAATGTGTCCCTCACTGCAGGACGGCTCTGAAAGTGCAAGTGTAGGAGGACCATCGACGTGTCCTTGAGTACAGGCAGCAGAGGGCAGCGAGATGGCATTTATAAGGGGTGCACAGGCTGATCGGTGTGAAGAGCAAGCACAGACTGGATCAGCTTGCCTGGATTTGCTCAGTTGCAGGCCATTCTAGTTCCAAGATAGGTGAAACAAACAATCCAGAGCCAGGAAAATAAACCTTTTCTCTTTGCATTTTAATACCAATGGATTCAGTTTCCAAAACTAAGCCACTGGCACTAGCCAATGCCTTTGCATTTGGCATGAGTTTTAATGAGCATCCAGACTATACTTGTCTCTCACTGGCTTACTGCAGAGGCTCCAGATGATGCCTCAGAACCCAACTGGTAGAACCTATTCCATCTCCACCTGCAACATTTCGGAGGGCCGGTCCATTTGGGCACTTCTTGTTCTATGGATCCTGGAAGGTGGTTGGGTCTGAGTGTGGACCAGATTCTAGAGAACATGTGCATCTGCTTGTCAAACATTCCTTCGGGTTGCTGGCACACGCTGGCACAGAATCATGCCCATTTAATGGTCTGTACGCAGCTCATGAAAGACTTCTGAAGTGCAGCTTTCTCTGACACTGAGCCATACTTGGTAAAGTTGAACAGCAGATGGAAAACTCCATCCAAACTTTTATTGGCCATATGTCACTTTTGAGTGTTGGCGAATGAACCAAATTTGCAGCTAATATATAATGATTTAAACAGCAAAGAGAGCAGCTGCACTTGGATTTCTGATGCCTTTCCTTCAGGCTTCCCAGCTTGCTGGAGTTTCTGGAGCTACTTTCTTGAGCCCCGTGCAGCCTCTCTGAATCTTCAGCCGGTGCCACCGTCTTTAGAGCTACTGTACATTCAGTTTAGTTGGTTAATCTCTCTGCTTTTTCTTCCGCAAGGCTTAAGTTTTATACTTTTTTGTGATTATTATTATTTAATTGACAAGAAAATTCTAGAAAGCACAAGACTTGAATTTTCTTATCCTTCTGCCTGCTTGGAGCTTTCCTTTATTTTTTTTTCAAATCCCCTTTGGACACAGGCCTCTTGCCTTCTCTGCTGGGTGGCTGGGCTGGCCTCTGCTCGGCCAGCAGGGCTCGTCCTTGGAGGATACTGGGGGAGGGTAGCTCACTCTGATTTATGGGGACATGACCTGGGATGGTGCTCCTCTGGAAAAATTCAGCTCTCTTACTGTCGGAATCTTCTGGGAGGAAATGATTGATACCAGGAATAAGGAGAACAGGCCACCTCTTGGCTCCTTAGTCTCTCCTGGCCCTTCTAGCTCAAGCAGGTGAAGTGCCAAGTCCCCATCCCAGCCGCCATGGATGTGTTCACTGGCTTAGCACTTGCAGCCTCAGGGAAGAGGAGGCTCCCCGCTGTGAAGTGAGAGGCACACGGGCGTTCCTGGGGTCAGTGTGCCGGAAACTGCCAGGAAGGAGTGGGGAAATGATATGGATGGAAACCTGCACGCCTGCCAGCCACTAACCCAACAGCTCAGTTTAGGAATGTGTGATTGTGCGATCATAAAATGGCTCTCCAGTTGTCACTCCACCGAACTCCGACTCAGGTTTCTGTCCATTAACGCCTGCCAAACTCAGCCCCCTCCCTGATGGTATTCAAAAGACTTCGAACAGCATTGTGGATAAAAATTATAACAGAATACATCAAACTCAATGATTTTTATAACATCTGGAGCAAAGCACATTACATGGGGAGTAAAACACACATTCATCATGAGTGTTCGGTTTGTTTTCTATTTTTACAAAGAGAGAAAGTAAGAAATATCTTTCCTGTAGGGATTTTGAGTTATATGTTCCTGTGCTAAACTGGACACCACACAGAAGAGTTACAGCCTTGGTTTCTGTATTCACAGCAGTTGATTCTCTTCGTGGGCCTGATTAAGATTTTGTCCTGCAGCAACTTCACTTTGGGGAATTTATCCTACAGAGAAAACGGCTGCGCAAAATAACATGTGTGTATCGTTAACCACTCCAACATTACCTTATGAAAGCAGGAGATTGGAAACCACCAAAATGTTCTTCAATTGAAAGTCAGCTGATTTATAATAGATCCACACACACTGGAATGCAGCTGGATAGAAGAACCAAGATGCTTTCTATAAACAGAGATGGAAACAGCTTCGGGACACTTGTTAGTAAGTCAGGTACAGAACATAGTGAGCAATGTATTACGTTTTAATCCATGTATTATTTGTACACACACAAAGGAACTTTGGGAGGATATATAAGAAAGTAGGTTGATAGGACAGCCCAAGGAGCGAAGAAGCCACTACTTCTTAACATCTTGGAATGTGGCTTTTGTATCCTCTGTTCTGAAGGAAATTCCTCCTCCTGGCTCACAGACAATATTCTAAATGCCAAACTCTCACCCTTCTTGATGTCACTGCCCATTGTTGACCATACACACCCCTGGAATGAGGTGCCTCCAGTGTAGTACGATTCGAAATTCTGCTGCTCACTGGTTCTGTGTGTGCAGAAACGCCACTTCATGGACCTCTGCAGATACAGCGAGGGAAGAAGGAAGGTGTGTTTCTGGGTTCCTGCTATCTGTGCACAGGTATTTCTTTAAACCATTACAATGGCTCTATGACATAGGTACTATTATTATCTCTTTTACAGATAAGGAAATCGGGGTTCAGAGGATTTAAATGACTTGTCTGAAGCCTACGTAATAGGGTCAAGACTTGAACCTCAGCCGACTAGTCATTCCCGCAGGTTTGTGAGATCAATTTGTGAATGAGGACACAGCAGTGTTTTCGGTCACCACCTTTGTCTTCTCTTCGCCCTCAGTCTCCATTAGACTTTTTTTTCCACTAGTCTGGCTGCTCATTTCCTGACTCCCTTTGCTGGCTCTTTTTCTTCTTCCCCTCAAACAAGATCGCCCCCAAGGTCCTGCTCCTATCTTCCTCCTCTAGCTACCCCGCCGTCCCCAGAGGAGTTGGACTCACATGCCACGGGTTTACACTCCAAGCCTGTGTCTGTATCTTCAATTGTCTCCACTTGCTTGACGGACATTTCCACCTGGACGTCTTGCTGATACCTGAGGGCCAATATTTCCCAAACTAAATGCATCATCTTTCTGCTTGTAATCTGATTCTTCTTTTCATTTCCCTTTTCTGATAATACCACCTCCCCCAAACTCCCCATCCCTTAATTTCAAAATCTTAGAGAAGGGTTTTATTTCTTTTTTCTACCTAGCTTCTAGTTTCCAGCAAGCAAAATATTCTGCTGTTTTGACTTCAATGGCCTCCATATAGCTCAGCTGCTCACTGCGTCTTGTCCAGAATGCGCGCTCTCCACTGACCACCCCTCAGCCAGCTTTGTTCTCTGCTAACTGCCTGACAAATAATCTTCATACAGTATGGCCCTTACACTAAGCTCTGTGTGAGTTAAACTTTCAAATGCTAGTGAAGGACACACTCGAAAAGACTTCCTAAATGAAAAGGCCAGGAGCACAAATTACTATAACGCTGCCAAATTCTCCTTAAATTATTTTATAAATGTAATAGGGCCTCGATAAAAATACCAACAGGGCTTTTTCATATCTTTTGGCAACGAGACAAGCTGACTTGAGACTACTTATGAGAAAATAAGTTTTCTAGAATATTCTAGGAAAATCCTGACAATGAGGAATAAAAAGGGGGAACTAATCTTAATAGGTATTAGTATTATTATAAAGTAATAGTAATTAACATAGGTTAATATCTATACATGAATAAACAAGCAAAACAATGGACAGAATGCAATCAGAAATTGGCCCTGATACTTTCATGAGGATTCAGTATTAGATACAGGTTGCATATCTTAATCAGTAGGGAAACATTTACAATTCAGTAAATGGTGTTGGATAATCGGGGAGCCATCTGGAAAATAATAAAGTTGTCTTTCTCCTAACTCTTTATACCAAAATATGTGACAGATGGACTATCAACTTGAAAATTAAACTATCAGGTTTCTAGGAAAAATATTTTTTAATGATTTTGAAGTAAAAACAACTTTCTAAACATGATAAAATTTGGAGACATAAAAGAAAAGATTGATAAATTTGGCTCTAAAAACCAAACATTTCTGCATGGTAGGGAACATTATAAATAAAGCCAAAAGGCAAGTCATAAACATGGAAAATATTTGTAACAAATATGCCAGACAAAGGGCTCAATTTGTTAAAATATAAAAAAGCTTCTACAAATCAATAAGAAAAAGATCAACACTCTCGTGGAAGTACCGGCAAGGGACATGAACAAATACAGTCAGTGGTCCCCCTTACCTCCAGGGGTACATTCCAAGACCCCCAGTGGATGCCTGAAACCACAGAACTTTCACCTTCTCACTTACAGGAAGCACTTTACAGCTTCTCTTTGTCATATTTGAGTTTCCAGCATCACCACGGTTGCACTTTGAGGCCATTATCCAGTAAAATATGAGTTACTTGGACACAAGAACTGCACTACCATTACAGTCAACGTGCTAACCGAGAGAATGCTAAGTGACTGATGGGCAGGTAGTGTGTGTGCAGCGTGGACCCGCTGGACAAAGGAACGATGCTCATCCAGACTGGGCGGGAGAGGAACAGCTGGAGGTTTCATCACACTACGCAGGATGGTGTGTGTTAAAACTTATGAATTGTTTACCTCTGGAATTTTCCATGTATATTTTTGGACTGCAGTGACCGTGGATAACTGAAATGGTGGCGAGTGACACCACAGAGATGGGGCAACTACTGCAATTCATAAAAGGAAATACAAATGGTACTAAGATAGTTGAAAAGATGCTAGGTTCCCACACAATAAGCAAATGTAAATTAAAACTGCATTTCTCCATCTAATATCTAGACTTTCTTAAGATATGTTTTTGACAACCTATTTTTGACCAGGGTGTTTGGGAAACAGACATTAATATACTTTTAAGGTATGTAAATTTATACAACCTCTAAAGAGGGCAATTTCAGAAAATCTCTCAAATTCAAAATATGCACATTTTTCACACATCGATTCAATGTTTAAGAATTTCTCCTATAATTATATTTAAGCTTTTGTCTGATGGAATATATAAGGAAATTCATTGCTGCACTGAGTGGAACTGTATCTTTTACCATCTCAAAAAAGAAATGAAAAATAATAAAGCAGGGAACCTGCCGTGTTTAGCCTGTACTGAAATCCCCTGTTTCCCATCAGCTGTTGAAATTACTGTGATCTGGTCCCAGCCTACCTTGCCTGTCTTGTATCTTGCTTCCCTCTGTTCTCCTTATATTTGGCCAAATGAGACCATTGCTTGCCCTGCACCTTTCCATCTCTTCTCTTTGTGCTGGTTCTGTTGCCTGGTGTGTAGTCTTCCCAGTCTCTCCTCTTCCTACCTGTGTGAATCCTAACTCTCCTTTGTAACCTGACTTGCATGCTGCCTCTTTCCAAAGATGTTCTGGCACCCTCTGTAATTCCTCATCCCTAGGTGACACTGTGTGCCTGCTCTGACTTTTGACATGACCCCTTTGTCATAGCAGCTTGTAGGTATCGTGAACGCAGTGATATTTTGATATTCTCCCTTGGATGCTACTGTTTAATTTTGGAACACTCTGGTACAACCTACATAAGACACCATTCACTTACGTTTTCCCAAGAACGAAACTATTTTTATTGTTTGTTTCTAATTATAGAAGTAATATGCACATGTTCAAAAAAGGTAGGAAAATCTCACAGGATTTACTCCTGTGTGTGTGTGTGTTTGTGTGTGTGTGTGTGTGTGTGTGTGTGTAGTAGTAGTAGTAGTAGTAGAATAAGGGAAAAATAAATTTCCCAAAGTAGATACCTGGGTTAAAAATATATACTTACTTAAAATTTTGACATATGTTGCCAAACTATTCTGTGGAAAGACTCACGATTCATTTAACATTTATTGAGATCTTAGTGTGTGCCAAGGACTGTGTGCTAAGTGTTGAGGACACAACGGTGAGCAGCACCAGACGTGGTCCCTGCCCGTGTGGCATCTTGTGTGTTACTGAGGGAAGATACGCAGACTGTTAGTGAGCAGGACAGAGAGGAGCTGGGGAGATCAGGGCTGGGAGGGCAAGTCTGCGTTAGTGAGACTGAAGGGGACGCAGAGCTCTGCAGCCACAGGCCATGCAAATCCAGCAGGACGGGGCGTCGAAGGCTGTGTGACTGGAGCAGAAAGTGAGGGGCCCAGTAAAAGGTCAGGCTGGAGATATGGGAGAGAGCCGTGGATTAATTTGTAGGTCTTGTGAAAATTTTACTGTTGTTCCAGCAGTAAGCAGAGGTCAGTGCAAGATTTAGGAATCATTTTTGTGTTTTGAAAAGATAACATTGGCTGAGTATAGAGAGAACTGCTAAGCAGAGGAAAGAATGAATGCAGATTGACAAGTTAGGAAGCTAGGACAGCGGTCCAAGTGACAGATGAAGGTAGCACAAAGGAGCCTAAGTTATAGGCAACACTAACAGAGTAACCAAGGTATAAATATAGAAAAATAGATGATTTTATAATTTTATCCATTCATATCATTATTACAAGTGATATCATTGATTGTTCTTATCTTTGTCAATCCAAGGTGTATATGTAAAATATGTATATTATACGTAGTATGTAATACATACATAACCACACATGTATAATTTTCCTTTGATTATTAGTGTGGCTGGAGATCTTTTCTTACCTCACTGGTCATATTTATTGTCCTTTTGAATTATGTGTGCATACCCATTTTCCATTTTCTTACCGGGGTGTATGTCCTTCTGTCCCAGGATCCAGTCCAGGATCCCGCATTGCATTTCTTCTTTGTCTCCTCTTGTCGATGGCAGTTTCTCAGCTGTGTGTATGTTTACTAGTGATTTGAATAAAGCATCATTATACTGAAGCACGGCAGAGCTTGGTAAGAATCTAACAGCGAAATCAAGGTTAATTTAAACCAACTTAAAAGAAAGCAAATGATCCCTTGTGATATATGTAGCAAATATTTTTTCCAGATTTTTAAAAACTCAATTTAAGTTTGTGTGTTTGTGTGTGATACCATAGTCAGTTAATTTTTTTCTTTATTATTTCTGGCTTTGGTATAATGCTTAAAAGTCACTCCATCCCAATGGGTATTAATTCTATTACTTTCGCAAACATATATATATAGGATGTATCAAGTCAGATGCAAAAGAGACATCTTTACACTATTCCTTATTCTCTGTGCCTTCAACTTCATCAGATGGGGCAATAAAAATCTGTAGTCAGGTGGCATGTGTGATACAACATCAGCAATGTCAAAATGAGTGTGTCAGAATGTCTTGCTCTGCTCTGAATGGCTTTGATTTTGTCCTTGGGTGCTGACCAAAGCCTTGCCTGTATCATTGCTAGCCTCTGACTATCTTACCAACCTCCCTGATCATGAGTTCTTTGAGGGCATGAACCACATTTATCTCATTCTGTGTAACACAGATGTAGCTGGGCCTTCCTCACCAGTCTCTGCCACCGTAACACTTCAATGCATGTGCTCCCATGAAAAAACACAAACTCTAAACACGCTGATAAAAATGCTGATTTTTTTCAAAAGTTTTGAGAGGTATTTATTGGGTGTGAGGATGCATCATAAATCATACAGCCTGACAATCACATTTCTACATCAGACAGCATTTTATTCACTTTCTCTTTCCCTCTTCTTTACAACCTCTGCAGTGACAGTAAAGTCTACTCAGCAAAATGAAACTCTCCAAAGTAGCCTAACGGGAACCGTATATTTTCCCATGAACCTCCCTTAAGGGTTCTAATTAATCTTATCATGGCTGTATTCCTCAATGATTTTATCACGAAACTTTGGGCACAGCACAGCCAATGCATGCTTGTGGGATCAATGAGTTGGGCGATCATGATGCTCAGATACTGGACTCATACAGTGACTGGGTTGGTATCTAGGAGCTAAAAAAAAAGGCTATTTCTTCTTCTAATTCCTCCTTGGTTTTATGAAGAGAGTCAGAACGCTATTGAAAACCCACCTTAGTTTTATGGTCTACCAGGTCCAGTTAATTATAATGAGGATCCATCTTAAATTCTTACCAAAGGGTTTAGTTATTAAAGCAGCATTTTCTTAAGTGGTCCCTTAGCACAGACACCTAGGATAGTGCTATTGCCAACTGAGCAGATGGTCTGGGTGAGGTGAAAGGGTGGATTTCCCCTGCCTGTCCTGGGGACCTGCCAGATGCAGATCCATTTGGGATACAGTCTTTGGGCTAGAAGCCAACAGCCCCCAAATGAGAAGTTTTATTTCTTCCCTGAGGTGTGAGAAGAGAGGAGCCGAGGTGCTAGTGCTACACCAGACAAAGTAGATGTGAAGATCTTGGTGCTAAGGAGGAGGATGCGGCCACGCAGGTGAGCAAGCCAGATTAGAGGGACTGGGAGGGCAGCTGCTCGGTTTCGGGTCACCCAATGCCTCACCAGGGCTACGTGCGGGGCTGCGCAATGGGACATTTTTTTTTTAAGATTTTATTTATTCATCTCTAGAGAGGGAAGGGAGGGAGAAAGAGAGAGAGAAACATCAATGTGTGGTTGCTGGGGGACATGGCCTGCAACCTAGGCATGTGCCCTGACTGGGAATCGAACCTGCGATGCCTGGTCCGCAGCCTGCGCTCAATCCACTGAGCTACACCTGCCAGGGTGCAATGGGACATTTTAATATCAGTTAAGCACCAGGACACAAGTTGTTAGAGGACTAACGTCCTGGCGCCCAAATTCTAGTCCAATGGCAAATAATAGGATCATTTCCCCCACCCTCATTTCTAATAGTCTCACCCTACTTCCTAGGCCCTTTTCAGTCTTAATTTATCTATAACAAGCTCACCTTATGTGAACTTATCTCTTGTAAGTCATATGACCTCTAGAGAAATCCCTTTCTCTCTTGTAGCCTCAGTTTCCTCATCTGAAAAAGTATAAGGAAGAAAATGAAAGAAACTCTGGGTAGAGCAACCAGCACAGCACTGGGCACCTAGTAGGTGCTACTGTGGTTCATCTTAGAAGGAACTGAGGCTGCTTCCAGCTGTCAAGATGCCTGAGGCTCCTTTGGTGCCTCAGGCCTTTGTGGGTGGGTGGGTGGGGGTCGCCTGAGTAGCAGAAACAGCAGGAGCCTCACTGTTTCCCAATTCCTTGCCACTTCAAAGTTCTCAGCATTTAAATTTCTTGCCTATTTTGAAAGGCTGGATGATGGCTCCCTGGTATCTCTTCAAATGCCACAGCCCAGGAGTTACAGCTTCTGCTGACCTCTGTGCAGGGTGAGACAATGGGCTGGTGACAGCTGCGGGACTGTGGTAGAAAGCCAACAGTCAAATCTGCAACTGGGTTAATGACACTGTG
The DNA here is from genome assembly GCA_004024845.1 of Tonatia bakeri. NCBI lineage: Eukaryota > Metazoa > Chordata > Mammalia > Chiroptera > Phyllostomidae > Tonatia > Tonatia bakeri. Next base: position 44,859 of record PVIA01001459.1, on the reverse strand, counting down.
GTGTTGGGGTGGCTGTCTTGAGGATTATAAAAAAAAATAAAGACAGAAAAACAAGGAAAAAAAATCCCGAGCCCCAAAACAAAGACAGATGTTTTGACTTAGGAAAAGAGCACAAAGAAATAGCAGTTTAGAAATTTGTTTTCCTAAGAGCAAATTGATGATGCTTGATTGACTTAATATAACATAAATCAAAAGATATTTAATGTTTACATCAAAATTAACACAAAAAAGATAAATGAAAATCTAGTCCTCTCTACTCTTTCATTTCTGTCTCAATTTCCTTCCCCTCCTCCATTACAGTAAACGCCCCTCTTCTTCATGATCCCATGGGGCCCAGGTGGGCTGGAACCAGAGCCGTGGTTGGTGCAGTCCATAAAAGGGAAGCTTGGAAATTCCACCCCCCAACTTGTGCTGCTATGTGTACTTGCATCTGACTGAGGCAGACTCTGTTAATTTAAATGTGAGTTTAGCATGCTGATGGCATGAGGGGAGAGTGATTATCACCAACATTTGTGGAATAGGGGAAAAAGCCCAAGGCTGGGATTCAGGAGACATAGGTTTTACTTCTGGGTTAGCCCCTAACTGATGTATAACTGTGGGAACACACCTCAATGTCTTGGGGACTCCACTCTCTGTTATTTCTTCCTTATCTAATATTTAAAGTCTATACCTTGGGCAGAGCTGCCGTTCACAGTTGTGGACACTAGCAGCCCATCCTGGGGACAAGTCGGGGCTGAAATGGAGCCTTCGCTCCACCTCCCACAACTCTGCCTGCCCAGAGATGGGAGGACTGGCTGAGGCTCTGATAAGGGGCTTGGTCAAAGCTGGAGCAAAGATGAAGAAAAGGGGAAGCGTTGTGAAGAGACTGGGTCCTGAAACCCAAAGCTGTGACTAAACTTGCGGGATGGTCAAGAGTGACCAGAAGATGAGAGAAATCTGCAGGAGTCAATCTGGAACAGTTTAGGAGAAAGAAGGGGAGGCTGAGTTCAGCAGGGGAGGAATCAGGAGAAGGCTGCAGAAGGCAGGGGGAGGATCCCTTCTCCAAATGCCAGGGTGACTTGGAGGGCAGCCCAGCCTCAGTGCAATGATAAGACACAGAGAAACCAGACAGGGAGGATGGTGCATTCCCAATAGCCTGCACAGTTAAGGCAGACGCTGTGTTTTGGCTGAGTGGAAACACAAGCCTGCACAGTTAAGGCAGACGCTGTGTTTTGGCTGGGTGGAAACACAGTGCGGGGGTTGGCTATGGGGGGTGGGGACGAGATGAGGATGAAACAGATTCAAAGCCTATGCTTTTAGGGAATGGAGAGCTGGGATTCATTATGTATTTGATAGAGTCTTATACCCCATAGTAAAGTGGATTTGCCTGACTGACTGGCCTCAGGTTGTATTCTGAGGTCCTCAAATGCTGAAGTGAAAGTATGGGGAAATGGAAGACCCAAGGGGTGATAAAAACGAAACCTTTTGCTAGGGATACCCTAGACCAGTTTCTCTTAGGGAGTAAGATGAATTACAATCTGCAAAACCAGGTCAGGAAATGTGAGTAAGTTGTTTTAAATTGCTGTTAAGAGATGGATAAACCCTAGGATGTCTCCAGAGAAGGCTGGGGACAAAATGAAATAAGAAAATCTCCCCAAAATACATTCAGATCTGTGGGTCCTGGGAAAAGTGGGAGAGTGATTGGGAACCTGGGGTCGGGGTGGGGTGAAGTAGCATCTTTGGGTGAAAGCACTGCAGAGAGGGCGGATTTGACCTGGAGCTGGCCCGGGAGAGAGACGGTTGTCTGTACTGGGAACTCGTCAGAAAGGCCTGGTTCCGTTCCATAGACATTGGAAGCAGCCCGCAGAAGTCAGGACCCACCAGGCTGGGCCAAGCGTGATGTGGGAGTTGATGAAAACCCATCTTATGGCTGTCAGTATGGAGCTTGCACCCTGGACTCTCCCCAGATGTGCTAATGAGGCTTTCTTATCTGCTGCATGAGCTGTTGAGAGCCCACTTGGGCAGCAGGGGTGCGGGAATTGAGAGGGAGAGGTGTTAAATATCGGAGAAGAAAGAAGAGCTGTGCAGCCATCCTGTTTCACCGCCGATCTGCAGGGGAGCACACGCGAGGAGTTTGTCATGGAGTGAACATTTCTCAGGTTAGAAGAGTGAGATGGCAGGTGCTAGCTTTTCCCCAGGTGCTAACCTTGCATACCAAATGGTCCTCTCGGTCTTAAAGGCTCTTTTTCATTCTCTGAGATTGAGACAAACCTCATGCACTTTCACTGAATACCCTCTGCTCAGCGTTCATGAAATGCCAGAGGTTGGGTTCTAGGGTGTCCTTATAGCAGAGGTGCCCCACTCACCCCATGAAGAAAGTCGGTCTCCAGGGCCTGAATCATCAGCCCTGCAGCGCCTGCCTGTGGGCACCGATGCCACACAATTCCCCGTTGTGATCGCCGCCCCTGAACACCCAGTGCTTGCACACACTGCCCGGGACCCTGACATCATTTTCTTGTTTAGCTTGTGATGAATTCAGAGTTCAGGAAAGGAAAGCGGCCTGCCAGGGTCACAGAGCTGTCAGTCAAACCAGACTGTGTTTTCCCTCCTCTACCTCGGCTCCCCAATGAAGTCCATCTCCATCCTGACTCCTAGAATTGCCCACATCTCCTCAAACTCCCAAATTGTTATTTTACAAAAGAAAATTCCATTTCTTGTAGGAAACTCTTGTGTCTTCATGGATATACTGGTCAGCAGAACAGACATACTCACAAAAACTCACCTTTGGCAAATACTGTCAAATTAAAATTTGAAGGCCAGAAAAAAAAATCAGATAGAATTATATTCTTCTTTTTTAAAAATCCATCAAAAAACCAGAAATCTCTAATGGACCAGAAAAATCTCTCCATAAAAATCATTAAGTTAAAAATAAACTTTTAAAATTGACTGGCAATCAACAAGAATAAACAGAGAACCTAAAACCCTCAGACTACAGCGGTAATTATCTTATTGATTGGAAGGATTAACGCAGAGAGGAAACTTGGGGATAGATGATGACGAATGATTGCTGCCCTTTGGGAACTTTGAGGCACGATGGATGGTTAAGTTTTAGGAACCCAGGAGGGTCCTCAGCATGAAAAGGTTTGTTTCAACAGACTATACCCCAAAGCAGTACTACCGGCACCTCCTAACATGGCCATCTGATCAAATCAAAGTGCTATGTAACGCTTTTCAGAGTTTACAAGTGGTGCCTTAGTTCTAGGGGCCAGACTTTAGGCCTCGACCACTGTTGTAGCTTCAGAGAGCCTGGGCTCAGTACATATTGGTTGCAAATGAGTTAAATATTCTACAGGTAATGTCTTTTTGATAATACTGATTATAGTCAAGGGTTGAGATGGGGCAGGATTGCTCATTTACCTTTTATTGCAACCTGAAAACTGCCTTTAGGGGCTCTATTGCATCCTATTCTGCTTGGGGAATCTTATAGGAAAGGAGCCCTATTGAGAGGCTGAATGGAGGAGATGACACTGATTCTTTCAAGGGCCAAGATTCACGTCATCATCATGGTTCTCCCAGTGACACCATGTGATTTCCCCTTAACTTGCTCACTGCCATCCTCCTCTGGTGGCCTGGCCGGGCTCTCTCAGGGTGTTCGTTTCAACTCCTAGACACTCATGCACCCTTGATTTCGATGATCCAGTCCTTGGAGTTGCCTTTCCCAAACCATAAATAAGTCCACTGAAGATACCCTGGGGTGGTCTTTCAGGTTTCTCTTCCCTCATTTCTTTAAGAGATATGATGCCTGTCACTCTATTACTGAAGTTTCTACCCTGGACAACACAAACCAGTCACTTTCTCTTCTCATGTACCTAGAATGTTAGTGGCTGGGAGAAGGGCCCCAGGTGGGAAGGGCCATGCTGTGACTGGCCTCTGCCTTCCTGGCCCGTCCTTAGTCAGACTTTGAAATAGAAAAGGAAACAATAGCATGTCTGATAAGTCTGGGTAACTAACAAGAGGTGACATCCAGAAGTGACTTCACTTTGAGTTTAGGTGGTTTTTAGGATCCTTTAAGTTCTGATTAGCCAGCGGGCTGGGCTGCTAGTGTGATGGCCACTTGGAGTTGGGAACTGCTTCCAGGCATGGCCGCCTCCCAGCCTGTTCCATCATTACCCTTGCCCTCCTGACCTTTTTCTCTGCAGAAGTGGTGCAGGACAGGTGGATTGGTTCTGATATTCACTGGAACTAATTGGCTTGAGATTTAGGGACAACGTCCTGCCACCTTGTCCCCAAGTGTGCCCTGGTAGGGACTTGGCTGCCTGGACATTTTCCTCTCTCTGCGGAGCTATGTACTATAGTAGTTATGAGGGTCCAGATCTCAGCTGTGCATTTGGGGCTGCCGAAGCCTCCTTCAGGGCCATGATAAAGCAAGGCTTTACTCTGCTATGGAAGCTCTGGGAGGACACTTGGCCTCAGGAAGCAGCAAGCCCTGGCCACTTTTGCCCTTGTTTCCTGCAAGGAGCTTGCAGGGAATGTGTGGTCCCCACTAAGGCTCCTTGCCTTCTTGAGCTGTGGGAATGTGGGCAGTGAGACACCACCCACCCCTCCAAAGAGTGTTGATGACAGGAGCTGACAAGTCCCATGACTGGGTCTCCCTCAGAGGTTGTATGTGACGGAATATTTCATCCAAAATCTGGGATGACTCCAGCCAAGTTAGTAATTTCATTTTTTAGGAGTCTTAGAACAGATTTCACCTGGTCATCTGAACTAGTTTGGGCACCTGGCTCCATATCTTATCTTGCTCCCAGGAAGCTTGAATCATTTGTCCAACGATTTGGGATCTCCAGGAGGTCATTTAGTCAATCTCCAAAATAAACAACTCCTTGAAGCTACTTAAAATCCTGGAATAAGGTGAGGTTATAAATACAGAAAGTAATCAAAATAAAGAATTGATAGTTGACGTGGAGGGACCATGGGAGAGTGAAAATTTCCCTCCAGGTTTGCCTTTGCCATAACAAGAATTTATCTTGTAGTTCTCTGTCCGCTTCATTCTGTTCTGTTGCCTGAGCACTTATACATGCCTTCTCCATGGCTAGATCTCTGCTTTCCCTTTTCTCTTGTCCCACCCCTCCCTGAAAGTGGGGAAGCAAGCAAACAAGACTCACAGGAGCAATGCTAAAAACTGTAAAACATTAATGGAATATTCGCTCCAAATGAGATTTTTAAAGAGGCACTTTAAATGCAGCAAAGACCTTAGCACTGATGTCAATGATTCTGCAAACAGAAAATAAAATCTACAAATAAAGTTCTGGTGGGAGATGTATCATTTTATTTTATTAATATTCATATTCCAGACTCACATATGCAGTGGCAGAGAACTATAGGAGACAATTTTGTTGTTAGGAAACAAATACCAGCCCCAGACCAGCACGGTAAGCATCTAAAGCATCATTCACACCGGGCACAGGTGTTCACCACCTCTGCTAATGTGTGGTGAGCGGGAGCTCCAGCTGTGATCATCATTTGTGTTCTGGCTTTGCATCCCACATACCACTGGGATGAAATGGGCCAATTGGTCCTGCCTTTGTGTTGCAGGCGACAGGGCCCTCAGCATCCTCCTGGCAATAGACCTGTCTTCCAGTTTACTGTATTTGTGGTCCAAATGACACTCCTCCCAGCCTCCCGAGTGTTCAAGGACAGGATCACTCTGAAGAAAGGTGCTTGAGAGGCTCCTGGCCTGCTCCTCTGTTTGACGTGGGCACTGAGTCACAGCTGAGCGCTGGAAAGGCCGTTAAACCTAGGCTCAGTGACCTCCTCTGAGTAGGTGAAAGCTGGTGACACTATGTGCATGCCCTATCCAGAACCGGGAGAGTTTGATTTTTTGTTTTTCATAAACTGGTCTGGCCTCAAAGAGACTTTATTGAGCTATAGGAAATGATGGTGCTTTGCTACTTATAAAAACAAATATACTCACTGTGTTCTTGTGCCTTGGCATTCCCGTTTTACCCCAGAGGCACTGAGAAGTGAAGTGACTTTACAGGCTCCCAACACTGCTTTTGTCCCAAGGCCAGAGGTAGCGTTGCTCTCCTCCCTCCACAGCTGCTCTAAAGAATCACGCATTCCTGGTGGAGTTACCTCCCCGTTGAAGTTCTGTAAGGTCATGCAGGGCAAGGCCTGCAGAAGGGGACATCCCAATTAGAGACACAGGAAAGAAACCTGAGGGAAAACCAAGGATTTCAGCAATACATGTTTGAATGGGAAGGAATCTGAAAGATACCCCAGTGGGGAAAGTCACACAAATTGAAGCTGAGAAACCGGGGGAAGTGTCTGACCCAGATAAGAAGGGTTTGGTTTAATCTCTAGATTCTGGTTGCTTAATTCCCAGACCATTTGCTGTCAGGTCTACACGATCAATTGGTCAAAAGAGATAAGAGTCCTGTTTAGATTAATGTCAGAAAGAAAAATCGGCATCCTCTCTAGTGGAAGTGTCAGTTTTTCTCAGCAAACAAGCTGAGAAAGAAGATAGAGCGAAGCATAGGTGACAGATGGTGCCAGTGCATTCCACCTGGCTGGACACACCACTGGACACCCCGGAGCCTGGGGCCCCGCCTCTCCCTGCCTGCTGGGTGGGCGCGGGGGGAAGTGAGCTGACATGAACAGAGCACTGTGAACTCGGCGCCACTGCGGGAGGGGCGCGAACCCTGGCCTCGTCCAAGGCCAGAGCCCTTGTCTCAGCCTCGTGGAGTCAACTGACAGAGTGGTTCAGGCACAGGCCTTTGAGACTGATCTCACGGGGTCACCTCAGATGACGCCACTCTAACTGCTCTGAGCCTCAGCATCCTCTTCTGTAAAGCGGGAACAATAAGACAGACGTGCAGGTCGAACGTGCAACAGTACGTTTGTGGCAGTGTCTGGTACGTAGTGTAGTGATTATTAGCATGATCACCACTATCGTTATGTTTGTTGTGATAACCTTCTAACCAGGTTTCATTTATCCAGATTCTTCTGTTTCAATAGCTCCTAGTTTCTTCTAGTTCCTTGACTGCATTCCAGAGCTACAGAATCAGAATCTCTGTGCTAATAATCTGTATTTTAGTAAATGTTCCAGGCAAGTCTGGAAAACACTGGTCTGTCCACTGAGCCAATTCCCCATCTGGACCCGGAACCAGCCTAGAATGAATTCCATTTCTGAGGCCCACTCGGCCTCTCCTCAGCTACTTGGCCCTCTGGTCACATCTTCCTTTGAGACCAGGATGTGTTCTGTTTCTCGTCCTCAGGTGAGGAAGTGCTGTTCTCCTCTGGGCACCTTTGGACTTTCCTGCACCTTGGCCGTGCTCAGCTATTCCTGCTCTTCTCTCCCCTCTACTACCAATCCCTCCCACCCTGCTTGGCCGTATACTAATGTTCGGCATTATTTTCTCCTTTGAGGACTTCCTTCTCTCTTCCTCTTCGTCCAGCATAATTTCTTATGCAACAGAGCTAGTGATGACCATCTTCTTCATAGACCTGTCTCCCAGCTCACCTGCAATCCACTCTAAGTTGGACATTGGATTCTGACAGTGAGAAACTAAGAAGCTGTGACCCCTGTGTCACCAGCTGGTGTCACCTCATCCAGGCATGGTGGGGTGTGGGTGAACAGAGGATCTTTTTGTCCTAATGGTCAGATCCTGCACTGAGTCTCACACAAGCTGGCAAACCCTTGGCCCCTCCACTCCTTGTGTAAACCCTTTTTCTTGTGTTTGGCCCAGTTCCCCAGAACTACCACTGCCACTTTATTTCTCCACCATTGCTGCCCACACAAGATGTGGGTCCTGTTTCCACTGCCTTCGCTCAGGGTCTGAAACAGCCCAATGCAGCCACCTTGGTCTGGCTGACCCTAGTGGGACTGCTGAGCGCAGCTCTCCACTCCAGACGCTGTGGCTTCCCGGACAGTGGGGGAGGATTCTGTGAGTCTGGAGTGTGAGGCCCCATGGTGATAAGAGGTCAGAGAGGAGGCCTGGGGCCACAGACCAGCCTCAAATGGTAGACCTCCCTGGAGACAGGGAGCTGGGTAAGTGGCAACCTCGGGGCAGACATTCCTGGTGTTTCCGCTGCTGCCTTTGTACCTCCTGGGGTTCACCACATGCTTTTTTAGGTCTGTTGCTACATTGGCTTTGTTATCAGATCCCGTCTCCTTCCTCCCAGCCCTTCCTCCCAGCCCTTCCTCTACTCTATCCTCTGTGATAAAGGGGGTGAAGGTACGGAGGCTGGCAGGCGGTGGGGTAGTATGTGTGATATTTGATACCCCATCATGGTGCAAGAGAGCCCCCAAGTCTAGGAGCCACAGCTGGGGATGGTTCTCTGTCCTCCCACGTTGTCATCTCTCCAAGGGTTGGGAGGGCAGTGAATAGGCACCATGATGCTGTTTATATGCCTGGACTCTTTATTAACTTCTTATTGTACAGATTCTATTCTTTTTCCCATAATCAAAAATGACTTTTTGTGAAGATATATAACTTCATCTTTAATTTATTCTTTTGTTCAGCAAATATTCACGGAGAGCACACTCTTGCTGGGCCCCTGGAGTAGAGTGTGCAGGCTGGGAGGAGGCTGGGACAGTAGGTGACAGAAGCCTGGGGCTGACATATTCCCTAAGGATGCACAGACCTCAGAGGCTGGCTCTCAAACGGAGTCAGGCAATTCCAATGAAGGTGCTATAAACAAAATAGTAAAGGTCAGAAACTCTTTCTTGGCTGTAGTGCTTGGGGGAGGTGTCAGGATGGAGGTAGCACTTGGGTTGGCTTTGAAAGACAGGTGTGCATATGGCCTGTCAGGTGAGGTGGACATGAGTCCATCTGCAGAGATATGAAATGATGGAAGAGTGCTGGAATGTTTGGGGATTGAATAATGATAAGGTTGCTTAAGGCCTAGCATTTCTTAAGGAAAATAGGTAGCTAAAAGTCAGGAAAAGCTGGTCAAAACAAGCCTGTGGAAGGCCTTAGACACAAGACCAGGTGTTTTCACTTGATTTGGTCAGATACGCAATTTGGTCAGGTAAGTGAGCAGGGCAATGAATCATGCTTTAAGAAGCTGAATCTTGCCTTCTAGATCAGGAAGACCATCAGTAAAAATGTTTGGGAGGGAAAGGGTGGTGGCAGCGTGAGTAGAAAGGAGAAGATGAGATACTGATGGTGGTCCGGTAAGGCTCTGAGCATGGAGGAGGGCCCAAGCTAGCCCACACTAGTCTCCTGGGATAGGAAAGCAGAGATGGCTGGCTGTTTCCTTTAATATCCCCCGTGAACTGTGGATGAAGGAAAAGGGATCCAGGATCACTCATTCCCTGGATCATTCAATGATTTTGTTTTATTCAGTGGCTACTTCTTTTTTAAAATTTTTATTAAACTTATTGCAGTGACATTGATTAATAAAATTATGTGGGTTTCATTTGTACAATTCCACAATAGATCATCTGTATATTGTATTGTGTTTACCTCCCCATCCAAAGTCACTGTTTATATGCCCTTTGCCCTGTTCCACCTCTCCCCACCCCCATTTCCCTCTGACAATCACCATATTGTTGTCTGTGTCTATGAGGTTTTATTTTTCTTAATCCATTCATCCTTTTCACCCAACCCTTCAACACCCTCCCGTCTGACAGCTGTCAGTCTGTTCTGTGTATCTGTGAGTCTGTTTCTATTTTGTTTATTAGCTTATTTTTTTTCTTTAGATCCACATATAAGTGAAATCGCATGGTACTTGCCTTTCTCTGACTGGCTTATTTCACTTAGCAAATACTCCCTGGTCCATCCATGCTGTCACAAAAGGTAAGATAAGATTTCCTTCATTCTTACAGCCAACTACTGTTCCATGTGTAAATATACCAAAGCTTTTTTATTGTCTCATCTACTGATGGGCTCTTGTGCTGCTTTCAAATCTTGACTATTGTCAATAATGCTGCATGAACAGGGGTGCATATATTTTTTCAAATTAGTGTTTCGGGTTTCTTTGGGTATATTTCCAGAAATGGAATTGCTGGATCATAAGGCAGCTCCATTTACAACAATTTGCAGTATCTCCATACTGCTTTATACAGTGGCTGCACCAATCTCCATTACCAACAATAGTGCACGAGGGTTCTTTTTTCTCAACATCCTCACCAACTCTTGTTTTTTGTTGGTTTGTTGATGATGGCCATTCTGACAGGTGAGGTGATATCTCATTGTGGTTTTAATTTGCATTTCCCTGATGATTAGTGATGTTGAGCATGTTTTCATATTTCTATTGGCCATCTGTATGTTCTCTTTGTAGAAGTGTCTATTCAGGCCCTTTGCCCATTTTTTAGTTGGATTGCATTTTTTTTTGGTGTTGAGTTTTATAAATTCTTTATAAATTTTGGATATTAACCCATATCTGTTGTGTCATTGGTGAATATGTTCTCCCATTAAGTGAGTTGTATTTTCATTTTGTTGATGGTTTCTTTGCTATGCAAAATCTTTGTAGTTTGAAGTAGTTGCATTTGCTTATTTTTTTCTTTTATTTTCCTTACCTGAGGAGATATATCAGAAAAAAATATTGCTATGAGAAATGTCTGAGATTTTACTCTCCATGTTTTCTTCTGGAATTTTTATGGCTTCCAGCCTAACATTTACATGTTTACTTCAATTTGAGTTTATTCTTGTGTATGGTAGAAGAAGGTGGTCTAGTTTCATTTTTTTGCTTGTAGCTGTCAGATTTTCCCAATATAATTTATTGAATAGACTATCTTTACCCCATTGTATGTTGTAGCCTTCTTTGTCTAATATTAATTAACCATAAAGACATGGGTTTATTTCTGGCCTCTCTATTGTATTTCATTGATACATGTGTCTGTTTTTATGACAGTACCATGCTGTTTTGATTACAATGGCCTTGTATTGTAATTTAATAGGAGGTAAAGTATTTCCTCCAAATTTGTTTTATTTTTCCCAAGATTGCTGTTGCTATTCAGGGTCTGTTGTGATTCTCCATAAATTTTTGGAGTATACGTTCTAGTCTCTGAAATACACCACTGGTATCTTGATAGGAATTGCATTGAATCTATAGGTTGCTTTGGATAGTATGGACATTTTAATGACGTTAATTCTTGCTATCCATAAACATGGTGTATGCTTCCACTTACTTGTATCTTTTTCAATTGTTTTCTTCAGTATCTTATAGTTTTCTGAGTATAGATCTTTCACATCCTTGGTAAAATTTATTTTTAGGTATTTTATTTTTTGATGCAATTATAAATACGATTATTTTCTTAGTTTCCCTTCCTGATAGTTCATTATTGGTGTATACAAATACAACTGACTTCTGAGTATTTATTTTGTATCCTGCTACTTTAGTGAACTCATTTATCAGTTTTAGTACCTTTTGGTGGAATCTTTAGGGTTCTTTATGTACAGTATCAAGTCATCCACACACAATGAGAGTTTTACTTCTTTCTTTCCAATTTGGATGCCTTTTATATCTTCTTGTCTGGTTGCTATGATTAGGACTTCCAGTACTGTGTTGAGTAACAGTGGTGAAAGCTTATATCCTTGTCTTATTCTTAGTCTTAAGGGAAACACCTGTAGTTTTTGCCCATTGATTAAGATGCTGGCTGTGGGTTATTGATAAATGACCTTTCTTAGTTTGAAGTATGTTCCCTCTATTACACTTTGCTGAGAGTTTTTATCATAAATGGGGGCTATTTTATCAAGTGCTTTTTCAGCATCAATTCAAATTATCATGTGATTTTCATCCTATACTCTATGTGATGTATCACATTTATTGATTTGTAGATATTGTACTAATCTTACATCCATGGAATAAAGTCCAGTTGATCATGGTGTATAATCTTTTTGGTATATTGCTAGATCCAATCTGCTAATATTTTGTTGAAGATTTTAGCATCTATGATTATCAGGGATATTGGCCTATAATTGTCTTTTTTTATAGTTCTTTATCTGGTTTTGGAGTTAGGATAATACTGGCTCATAAAATGAGCTTGGAGTCTTCCATCTTCCTGAATTTTTTGGAATAGTTTGAAAAAGATAGTTGTTAGTTTTTCTTTGAATGTTTGGTAAAATTCACCTGGGAAATGATCTATTTAGTCCAGGTCTTTTCTTTGTTAGAAGTTTTTTTTTTTTTTTTTTTTTTTTTTTTTTTTTTTTTTTTTTTTTTTTTTTTTTTTTTTTTTTTTTTTTTTAATTACTGCTTCTATTTCATTATTGTAATCCATCTATTAAGATTCCCTGATTCTGACTGATTCAGTTTTGGAAAATTGTAGGTTTCTATGAATTTATCCATCTTTCAGATTATTCATTTTGTTGGCATGCAGTAATATTTTCTTACAATCCTTGGTATTTCTTTGGTGTCAGTTATAATTCTCCTCTTTCATTTCTGATTTTATTCATTTGGGTCCTCTCTCTTTTTCTCTCAGTGAGTCTCGTTAAAGATTTGTCACTGTGTCTTTTTAAAGGACCAGCTCTTTGTCTCATTAGTATTTTGCATTGTTTTTTAAGACTCTATTTTCTTTATTTTTACTTTTGTTTTTATTATTTTCTTTCTTCTACTCACTTTGAGCTCTGTTTGTTGTTATTTTTCTAGTTCCTTGAAGTTTAAAGTTAAGTTGTTTATTTGAGCTTTTTCTTGTTTTTCAAGTAGGCCTGTGATGACATAAATTTTCCTCTTAGGCTTGCTTTAGCTGAGTCCCATAGATATTGTGTTGTTCTGTTCTCATTTTCATTTGATTCAAGTTACCTTTTGATTTCTTCCTTGAACTCATTTTTAACTCATTCATTGCTTAGTAGCATATACCTTAGCCTCCATGTCCTTGTGTGTTACTCAGTTTTTTTCTTGGGGTTGATTTCTACTTTCATATCATATGGTCAGAGAAGATGCTTGATATGATTTTAATCTTAAATTTATTGAGACTTATTTTGTGTCCTAATGTGGTCTCTCCTAAAGAATGTTCCTTGTGAGGTTCTGGGGTGAAATGCTCTGAAGTTATCAATAAAATCCATCTTGTCAGGGGTGTCATTTAAGGACATTGTCTCCTTGTTGATCTTCTACCTGGAAGATCTATCCATTGAAGTCAATGGGGTGTTAGAATTCCCTACTGTGGCTGTACTAGTGTTGATCTCTCCCTTCCTGTCTATCAAGATTTGCTTTATAAATGTAGGCATTTTTATGTTGCACACATAAATGTGTGCAAGGGTTATGTCTTCTTGTTAGGTTGATCCCTTTATCATTATGTAATGTCCTTCTTTGTCTCTTGTTATGGTCTTTGTTTGAAGTGTATTTTGTCAGATTTAAATATTGCTACCCCAGCTTTTTTTTTCATTTTTGTTTGCATGGAATATTTTTTCCATCCTGTGACTTTTAGTCTATTTGTATCTTTATTTCTGAGGTGGCTCTCTTGTAGACAGCACATCTAGCTTGTTTTCTCATCTATTCTGCTACCCTATGTCTTTTGATTGGATCATGTAAGCCATTTACAGTTAAAGTGATTATTGATAGGTACTTATTTATTGCCAATTTATTCTTTATAAATATATTCTTCTCCCTTTTCTCCTCCTTCTAATCTTTCTCATCCTCCTTTTTCTTCTTCTTTTTAAAGCAGACCCTTTAGTATATTTTGTAATACTGGTTTGGTGGTAAAATTCTCTCAGCTTTTTCTTGTCTGGGAAGCTCTTTATTCCTCCTTCAATTTTAAATAATATACTTGCTAGGCAATGTAGCCCTGGATGTTACCTTGCTCTCCATCACTGTGAATATTTCATACCAATCCCTTCTGGTCTGAAACGTTCCTGTTGAGGAATCAGCTGACAGTCTTATGGTAGTTACCTTATAGGTAACTGACTGTCTTTCTCTTGCTGATTTTAAAATTCTCTCTTTGTCTTTACCTTTGCCATTTGGGTTCATCTTGTTTGGGACTGTCTGTGCTTCCTGAACTCTATGTCTTTTTCCTTCACCATGTTAGAGAATTTTTCAGTCATTATTTCTTTATAGGTTCTCAATTCCTTGTTCTCTCCCTTCTCTTTCCAGTACGCCTATGATGCAGATGTTGTTACACTTTATGTTGTACTGAAGTTTCGTTAAACTATTATCGTTTCTTAAAATTCTTTTTTCTTTTTGCTGTTCTGATTGGGTATTTTCTGCTGCCTTATCTTCCAAATCACTCATGCAATTTTCTGTTTCATCTAACAAATGTTTGTTCCTTCTGGTATATTCTTCATTTCATTTCTGACTAGGTTCTATTTTATGGTTTCTATGTTGTTTTTTTTTTCATGCTGTTGTAGTTCTCACCAAATTCCTTTAACATCCTTATCACCATTTTTTGAAGTCTATATATGATAAATTGCCTGCCTCCATTTCATTTAGCTCTTTTTCTGGAGATTTCTCCTATTCTTTCATTTGGGGCATGTTTGTTTTTATCTCCAGTTTGGTTGTCTCTGTGTTTGTTTCTATGTATTATGTAGTTATGCTATGACTCTCAGTCTTGGTAGGATGGCTTATGTAGTAGGTATCCTGTGAGACCTAGTGGCGTAATTTCCTTGATTATCTGAGCTGGGTGCTTTAGATGTGTCTCTTGTACAGGTTCTGTGGGCCATCCTGTTGTAATTGAGTCTTGATTGATCATGGCCTGTTTGTGTGTGGGGTCAACCCTCAGGCTGACTGTGGGTTGACTGTGAGGATCAAGTCTGACCACAATGTATGAGCTTCTGTGCAGGTGCTGACCACACAAAGTGGAATTCACCTCAGCAGAGCCTGGGGCCTGCCAAGATCTTCCTTGTATATGCCACTTGTGAAGCTAACTGGATGCTGCTCTAATGTCTGAAGTTGGCCACTGGGTGTGTTAGTTCTGGAACTTCTTAGGAGGGACTCTGTTGCAGTCCAGTGCCAGATGCTGCCTGTGACTGGTTCTGGGCAACCTGTTTGGAGCTACAAAATGATCCACAGTTCGTGACTATCTCTGCTGGGTCTGTGGTGTGTGGACAAGACCAAGTTGTGCACTAAGCCTGGCTTTTCACCAACAAAAGGGTGGAGGATGGGTCAGCTAAAGTTACAATACACCCCAACACCTGCTTCTGTTTTTCTTAATCTACCAGATGCCTGTTAGACTCAGTTACTGAAGGAGTCTCTGGTGGTACTTGAGTTGCATGGTAGGTTCTCAGTGAGTCACCAGATATAGGCAAATGGTATTTACCAGATTGAGATAGGTTCATAATCAGTGCCAGTGCTGGGTCTGAGACCACTCAGCAAATATCCCAGGGTATTCCAAGTCTAGCTGCCACCTGATGGCTACATTTGTGGTGGGGTGTGGTATCTCTAGAAATCATCAGGGTGAGGCCAGCAGAGCTTATCAGGCCCAAACAGACCAAAATTAGGTCATACAAAAGGAGGGTTCTGTCCTGCTTAGATGTACAAGGGAAAAGTGGCCCACATCCTAGAGACACATAAGTCAGTCTGTCTCAGATGCTGTTGGGAGGCTGATTTCAACAGGGAAGGCTGTTGGGAGTCATTAAGATAGGGCTATTGGGAACTCAAGTGGGGCTAGCAGACTTCCAGTTAGGGGGAGACACCAGTTAGATTTGTGGGAAAGCGGGAAAAATGGCTTCCATCCCAAAGCCACACAGCTCAGTCACTCTTGCCCCCTGAGTCTGCCCAGACCTTTACATGCTGGCCCAGGAAGCTGACTATTCAGTAAGGCACAAGCTGCACAGGGAGGGCTGACAGAGAGTCTAATGGGTGGGGCTATTGCCTCCCCTTAGTCTGGTGCTGGAATTAGGAGAGTGCTCTACCCAAGATAGATGGCATCTCTGGTGTGGGAGACTCAGCACAGGGATCCTGATGTCTGTCTCTTCAGCTTTCTCTCCAGAGCCACAAACTCCTGTATTTCCTTACACACTTCTAGTTCCCTCTGCCCTTCCTCTATAAAAGTCCAGGGTGAGTGACTACTAACAAGGTTTTGTGTATTGACCCTTTAAGAGGGTGCCCATGTCCCTATCAAACTCCTATCTCTCCCTGGTGGACAGAATCCCTGCTGATTTTCACAGCCAGATGTTATGTGGGTGCCTCTTCCAGGCTTGGTGCTTTGGGCTGGGGAGCATGGTTTGAGATTGAGATCCCACTCTTCTCAGGGGGGGTGGGGGGGACCTTTGCAGTTGAGAGAATTTCAGACTCTGTCCATGGGGGCAAGGCCAGAACTTTTTGCATCTCTGCCCTTTCTACCAGTGTCTGTGTAGTTTCTCCTATAAATCCTTGGTTATAAGACTTCTTTTCTGCTAGCCTTCAGCTGCTTATTCAGGTTGATTGCTGTATATTTTAGCTGTAATTCCAGTTTGGTCCTAGGGGGATATGAGTGTAACATCCATCTACTCTATCACCATCTTGACTTTCAGTAGCTTTTTTTTTTACTTTATTTTACTTTAAAATGGGATATGTATGAAGTCACAAAGATGGTGAGAGTCGTTGTACACACACACACACACACACACACACACACACACACACATGCCTCCAACTTCTTCCAGCTTTTGAGGATAATCAGAGGAGTCCAAAAGAACTACAGGAAGAGGAAACAAGCAAGGGTATGGGGCTGAAAAGCAGGTCTTGTGCTGCAGTCGGGGAAAAGCATTGAGGGGAGTCTGTATGGGAGGTATGACACTTGAGCCAGACTTGGTACAGAGTAGATCGATAGGTGGACATAGGGGAGGTGACTGTGGCATTTCAGGTGAGAGCAAAGGCAAGGAGATAGAGAACAAGGGGCAGGTTGGGGGCATGTTACACGGTCCTGTTAAAAAGGCATAGAGGCTGAACAGTGTTGTTTATAGCCAGGATTTTGTTTTGTTTTGTTATGAAGTAAAGAATAACAGTTGAAAATCCAGTTAAGTGGTGTAGAAGCTGTGGTTTAATTGTTTCCAGTTATATAAGGTTCTGAATTTTTTTGTTGGGCTTAGAAGATGTCCTTGTGAGTTCGCCAACTGTCAAGCATCCTTTGATTAGGTGATTTGTCCTTCCCAGCCAGGGCTATGTCTTTTGGGCATTGACTTTTGGCAATAATGTGTTCTTGAGAAGGAGACTTTCATTACTCACCACCCAAGAGATGGAAATCTTGCTGATTTCTGCATGGAGTCTGTTTAGGAACATTAAAATGTGTGAGTGACTAGACATATGCGGAAATATATGAAAATCACCAAGTTTCATAAACATATTCATGGAAACTCAAATGCTCAAGGCAAGGACCAAGCTGAAATTAGTCTTTTGTACTCTTATGTCATCGTTCTGGATCTTCCTTCTCTCTCAGAGTTGTTGATTTATCAAAGAGCAACTAGAAATATTATGACAACAGTATCTTTTTTGTTATAAATAAGAGGACAAGAACGACCACCCAGGGGTGGGAGACACAATTAACCAACTTAATTATCAGCAGTAAATTGTCAGTAAATCTTAACTATGTTCTTTTGGTAATATCGTGTGCTAGTATAGTTAAAGTAAATACAAGGATACATTTGTTTTTTTCTTTTTGGCAGGGCATGGTAGGAGGATGGTGGTTGGAACTGAGGAGTTGCTTATCAAAACAGAAAAGATTCTAATAAATCCATGAGAATCAAATCCTAGGTGCCTTCAGTGTGAGGTTTTAAACTTGATACCTGGTAGTTTCCTCTTCCTAAGGCTGACATAAAAAACTGCCACAAATTAGGTGACCTGAGAACAACAGAAATTTATTTTTTCACAGTTTTGGAGACCAAAAGTTCAAAATCATGGTGTTTCCAGGGCCACATTTTCTCTAAAGTCTCTCAGGGTGAATCCTTCCTTGCCTCTTCTAGCCTCTGGTGGCTCCAGGTGTTCCCAAGCTTTATGCTGCATAAATCTCTGCTTTCCTCCTCTGTGTCCCTATGCCTGAAATCTCCCTGTGTTTTTCTCTTATAAGGATATCTATCATTGGATTTAGGTCTAAATCCAGGATGATCTCTGAGTTCTTTAGCTTAATTCCTCCAGTAAAGACTCCTTTTCCAAATAAGGACATGTTCAGAGAATCCAGGGATTAGGACAGGGACATGTTTGGGGAGGATACCATTCAACCTGTGACACTGAAGATGCATTCTATGCTGGCTCAAGGATGTGCCCCTGGATGCTCAACAAGTTCTTGCTGATGGGCGGATCATGCACAGGACAGCAGAGCAGAGGTGGGCTGGATTCAGTGCAAGGAGACGGGGGTGGCAGTGAATCTCAGTAAGCCGCACTTGGGACAAAAGAAGTTATACTATTTACTGGTCAGAAATTATGAATTCATTTCACGAATCACTGTATGTTTCGGAAACTTATCAACAACTTTCTGGACAGATCCCAAGGCTGGGAACCAGAAATCCCCAAAGAAAGTCATTTGTCATTCATGACACATTGTGTTGTTTCTTATTTTTTGTCCTCTGCTTTAAAAATAGAAAACTTTGAATTGATCCAGTTGGACATTTGGAACACTGACAGATGTGAAACACTGAGGTCTTATGGAATAAAAGCTACATTTTTAAAGCAAGTCTCCCTAAAATAAATGGAAGACAGCCCAGTAAATAACAGAAGTCTATGATTTTCTCAAGAATATTTAATGGTACCCCATAAGGTAAGAGTTCCTTATTTTTCATATGGGAATTTTAAGACATAGAGAAGCCAGAATCATAAACGCAAAGTCAGTTCCCTGAACAATAGTTTCAAGATCACTTTTCTCTTCTAGCTAAGAAACATAGCCACTTACACGTTTCTGCTGCTCTCCCCAGTGCTGTGCAATGGTGGTAGGAAATTGCCAGGAGAGCACAGACTCGCTGGAGATGTTCTCCTTTCTAAAGTAAACAGCAAGAATGAAATCATGTCAGCACCATTTGCCAATTTTAGTTTTAATTGGCTAATATGCCTTTGATCACTGAAGGGGAAATAAGTGAATGAGGGCTGGTGCAGGCTTAAGGACCAACATTATTACCTTGTATGTTTGTTTAGATCGTTTTCCACCGTCCACCTGAGATGCAGTTATTTGTTAGCATAATATGGTTCCGGATCTATCTGCAGGTGTTGAAGATGGAAATTGAAACTCGGGGATGATTTAGCTGAAAGTTACTAGAGCATTCATAAAGCTGTCAGAATTACAAGAGAAAGCACATTAAGAAAACACCAGTGCTAGTTGCTATTAAATGGATATTCAAACATTGTCAGCATTGCTATGCAGAGAGGGCTGGTCTAATTTATAAGCTCCTGTACAAGGGAATAATGGTAGCTGTAGGTTCAAAGGAAAGTGGATCATAGAAATGACATTAGGAAGAATGATCATATGTTTTAAAACATATATCAGGGAATAGGACAAAGGACATTTCCCTGATTCATTCATTTATTTACATCTTTATAAGATATCCTCACTAATAAATTACATTTATAGAAAACAACAAAATAAACTGAAAAGGCACAAACTCAAGTTTTAGTCATTCAATGAATATTTGCTGAGTGTCATTTGTATATCAGGCATGGTTTTAGGTGCCAAATATGATATAGACAAACAGACAAAATAATGGCCATAGATGGCATTCAATCGTCTGTCTTAACCAAGGTTTATAGAGTGGTTGCTGCATACCAGACATGTGCTATGATTGATATTCTGTGAAGTCACAATCATATACATTTGTGATCATATATATTTGGGGAATGAGGTGTTAGTGAGTGCCTCACCCTGAGAATCCTGGGGAGTATCCAGGTGTGTCTCATGAGCTGGCTGGTCACTCTGGACCTTTGGCTGTTGCTCTGCCAGCCAAGCTAGAGATCTGCAGATTTGGGCCCAGTGTACAGAGCAACTGCTTTGCGCTGAAGCTTTGTTCCCATTTCTGTGACTGCCTCCGTGTCCATAGCCTCAAAGCAGGTGGAGCTGGGAATCTGGGTGTGTTATTGGTGCCCCTGGCATGGAGACACGTGCCAGGGACTGGCGATCTATGTGATTGCCTTCTCCAGCACACTGAGCTCAGGTTGCTTGGGCTTCAAGTGTTACAATGTTTAGTCAGTCAGTTCTTTTAGTTACTTTTCTCAAGCGGAGACTCCATTGCAATCCTGCATCTGCCTGACATGTCTGTAGCCATTTCCTCAGTCCTGCATATGGCTGAAGATGTCAACGTGTAAAGGGAGAGTGGAGGCACTTCGTTCCGCTCATTGTTGGCCCCTGAGACCCGGACCCTGCCAGGCCAAGGCATATTATTACACACATATACATCTTTGAACACAAGATGGCCTGAGAAAATCTGGGGCAGGTGGCCTTAGGAATATAGCCGCTAAGTCAAAACCAAATGCCATAAAAGTCAAGGTAGAAAAGGTAGTGTTCTATGAAAATAAATAAGAAGATGAGCCAGGAAACAACTACAAAATAGGGAAACACATTTGGGTATGAACTTTATATCCAGCAATTAGGTTGAAGTTAGGGTGCAGTAAGTATAAATATGAGAATTAGCATATAAGATTAGATTAAATTGGCAAAGAATGTAATGATCTACATCCCAATTTTCACCAGGGGGAATTATTACTTACATTTATTCTGCCATTTAAAATAGAATATAAGCACCTACTCTGATGCAGAGTCTGCATTAGGTAATGGGAAGATAAGGAAAAGTGAGTGCTTGTCCCACCTTTAAGCAACTTAGAGCCTAAGACGAGGATCAGAAAAGTACAGCCCTTGGGACAGACCCGATGCATTTCTTTTTGTGCAGTCTGCGAGCTAACAATGACTTGTTCACTTTTTAAATGGTTGGGGAAGAGAAACAAAAAATAATATTTTTCAACGTGAAAATTACATGGATGTAAATGTCAATGTTGATAAACCAAGTATTATTGGGACACAGCTGTGCCCATTTGCTCACGTATTGTGTGGCTGCCATCCTCCTGCAGCGGCAGAATTGAATACTTGCCACGGGCACAGTGTAAACCACAAGCCTGCAAGAGTCACTGAGCCCTGATGTAAGAGACACAGTGCATGACTTAGGGGAGAATATGGAGGTCAAGATGTGCCCAAGGGTATCCCTGGAGCACTGAGGAGGTGATTATATAAAAGAGGTACAATTTTCAGTTTCCTTAAGGTCACTAGAACAAATGTACAATGAACCAAAAGAGACTTTTAAATTTTTTCCTTTTTGCTATCAACTACACAAGGAGCCAAAGAAACAGAAGAAAAATGTTATTATGTCTGGCTTAACTCTTCTGTGTTTTAACTTATTTTATTGTTTTTAACATTGTTTCGGCTTTCTCTTAATACCAGTTTATACACACAGATATAAAGTTTGCTTTATTACCAGTTGTCCTATATGTATTATTAAAACACTATTTGTTCAGGATATCTTGCATAGGATGGAGCTTATAAAAAATAAAGCTTCTTTAATTTTTAAGTGGTCTGTAAGTTGCGGTCTGGAGCAGCTGAGCAAGGCTGGTTCACGGCAAGTGATCTAGATGGCAAGTCTCCCGGGGAGGCTGAGAAAGGGGTGCCCTCTGAGCGGTGTCTTTTTATTGGATTGGTCTTCTTCAAGCTGGGAGGGGTGAACTTGGATGCCAGTGGGGTGGGGACGTACCAACTGTGGCAGTTAGCTCTGCCTGGCTGACCTCAGAGGCATTTTTAAGTAAGACTTCTTTTATGTCTGACCCAGAAAAGCTGAGCAGAAAAAAACAACAACAACAACCCAGAGAGAGGTGGAGGGAGATATCTGGGGCTTTGATGCCATTTTTCTCTCTCATTCTTAGCATTCTCTAGTGAAAGTGTAAGCTTGTGCTCTAACGGGCACATGGTCAAGGGCGCAGGCCCGTGTCCGCACTGACTCACTGACAGGCAACACTGCGCTGGCTGTGAATCCTAGTTCTGATGTTCAGCAGCTTTGTGACTTTGGAAACTTGACTTAAACAACAACAGCTATCTCACAGGGTTATTCAAGCTTAAATAAATTAATCAGTGAAAACCATTAGAAACAACGCCTGGAATGTGGCTGAGTTCTTCACATTCGCCTTGATGGCGATGATGATGATGATGATGATGATGATGATGATGATGATGATGATTACTATTACTGTGCTTCCTTGGAGAGATCCTTTCAGAGTCTACCCTAAACACTGTTTGTAAGCTCTTGACGTTTTTCCAGCACTGCATCTGTCTCATCATCTCTATTTTTTCCCCTGAATTCTTCCCTGAACTCTGGCTTATTCCACCCTTCATTCTCTTTTTGTCTTACTTCCTTCTTTTAAATCCAGACTATAGCAATCTAGTTTATATGCCCAGGCACTAACTTTCATTAGCCAAGTGTGGGGGAGTGCGGCGGAGTGATTCAGCGGTGTACACTGAGTGATACCATTGATGATCGAGGTTCTGTCTTAAAGCATCACCCATTTCCTTTGCAGCAGCAGGAGTGACCGCTGCATATTTGTTGGATTGAACTGAATTCTGTTCTTGCTCTGACAGTGATGAAGATTCTATTCTCAAAAATTCATTGCCATTTTAAATTAGCTAAGAGCCGGAGAATTGGGCTGGTATCCATTCATTTACACTGAACTACCTGATACCTTCTGCCTGACTATTTTGTTCTGGAAAGCAGAGTTTAGAATCTCTGGCTCCTGATCTATATGAGGTATGTGTTATGATTCTTCAGATAGATGATCCTTATTCACAATTTCCTGAGAGCCTTGCTTGAAGTGCATCCTTACTAGGCCCCTTATCTTCTCCCAGCTGATTTGTTATTGACCCAGCTTCCCCACTTTCCTTGCTCATCCCTGAGTTTCAGAGATGCTTGCCAAGGGTTGATTTAAGACTGTAATAGAAGATGAGTGAGTGTTTTATTTATCTATTTCTATGTAACAACTTAGCAGCTTGAAACAACAAGAATTTATTATCTCATAGTTTCAGCAGGCCAGGAAGCTGAAAGTGGCTTAGTTGGGAACTTTACCTCAGGATCTCTCGCAATGCTGCAATTGAAGTGTCAGTCAGGGTTAGAGTCATCTGAGATTTGATTGTGTTGGAGGATCTACTTCCAAGGTCATGAACATGGCTGTTTGCTGGAGGCCTCATTCAGATCACTGCCATGCTGCTCTCTTTGCACACACGCAACAGCAACCAGCTTCCTCCATAGGGAGTGAGCCATGTGAACGAGTAGGAGTCATTCCATTCCAAAATGGAAGCCACACTTGTATAACTTAACATCAGAGGCAGCACATTATCACATCTATACAGTATTGGACACAGAGATCAACCCTGGTGCAACGTGGTGGAGAAGGCACAAGAGAGTAGATAATAGAATGTGGATTCCTTGGGGCCATCTTGGGGCTCGACAGTTGACAACTGTATTTTGCCCTCTGGTCCCCAGTGATTCACATTCCCACATGCAATATACATTCATTCTTGCACAAGGTCCCCCAGAATATCTTGCTAAAGCATCAGCTTGAAGTCCAGGATCTTGTTATCTAAATAGGGTCCAAGAGAAGAAGAGGCTCCTTAGGTGTAGTTTCTTAAATGCAACTCCTCCAGTACAGTTCTTCTTCACTTACGAAACTAAAGAAACAAGTTGTGTGTCCCCTGAACCTAACATACAGTGGGGGCAGGTACAGACATTCCTCTTCAAAAAGGGGGGAAACGGAAAGCACAAAAAAACTCACCAGTATTTTAGAAATAGCAATTCTGGAATCCAGGTGGACAAATGTCAGGTATTCCCGGATTATGTACTGAGGCTTAGGAGTAATTCCCCGTGGCTCTCAGCTCTGCTTTAACAATTTCTACAGTGGAGGAAAAACAAAGAATTCCAATAAAGCGAAGCAGTTTTCCTCTGACCCTTAAGCTGAGAGTAAGAACGTAATAGTGTCCTGCAATGACAAGAGTAAGTCACACATGGAAATGGCACAGTCATGCAGCTAATGGGAGTGTGGAGCGGCACAAATTTTCCTAGAAGCTGTTTGGCAATATTTATTTATCAAAACCTTTGACCAATAATGGTTACTCATAAAAATTATTTTAAGAAAATATGTAAAAGAAAAAAATCTATATGCAAAGTAACATATAAGTACATATTAGGTACTATAATGAAAATAAGAGTTTGTTTTCTTAAAAAGTGTATTTCTACTATACTATTCTGTCATTAATGACATAAAGGCATATCTCAATTAACCTGGAAAGCTGTTTAGTTTCATTACTGAGTGAAAAAGGTATATAGAGTATCTGTCATATTTTAGAAATACAGCTACAGATATAATAACAGCAATGGCTAGATGTAGAATGTTAGCAATATTTATCTTTAGATGGTGGGATCATGGAAGATTATTCTCTTTTGGCTTATCTTTATAGTCTTATTTTCTACTGTACATGTGTACCTTGTGTAGTAAAATATAAATTTTCTCCTTTGATATCAAAGTTTTGAGTAGATCTTCTTAAATCTGAAGGCTCTTGGACATGGACAGCAGCAGCCGCATTTCTAGCTGGGCGTTTTAAATTTCTGTAAAATGTGTTTAAACTTGTTTCATTTGTGGGGGAGTTAATTTCGTTCAGCACATTTCAATTTAGATCTTTTTTTTTTTGCCTGTGTTCTCTGTGTATGTTTGCTCCCTGTACCTAGAAAACTTGCCCTTTCATTTGGTAAGTAAAGCAGTGAGAGAACAAAGCCACCAATGTGATTTGAGGTGGTGTGGATCGGAATGAATTAAGCTGCAGGAAATGGTTTGGGACTGTTTTTCAGGGTTATTGGGTTTTTTTTTTTCTTTTTTTTTTTGCAGTCTTTTGTATTCAGGGAAGATTGAAAGCCCAAGTGAGAGAGGAGGACCTTCAGGTTCTCAGGTTTTTAAAATGCAGATCTCGAAGACCTTAGACTGAGTTTCCTCCGTAGGACAGGAAAAGAATTTGGTGCAAGAAGCAAGCAAATAGCTTTGGCTGAGACATTATTCCTTGCATCTCCCCAAGTTTCCAGGGCTCTCTGTCCTCTCCTCCCTTGTCAAATACCCTGCTGCCTTTCCTCTGCTTCCTCCTTCAAGCTCCACAAACTGCCTGTGCCCTTGAATTTGGACATCTTCCCAAAGAAAGTAGAATCCCCGAGAGAAGTTAAGGAGAGCAAATGAAAGTTTATTTTCCAGTTTTCAGGGACTGTTTCTTTGTGAAACAAATAGCTCAAGGGCTGTGCCAAGTTTGTGTGTGTGTTACTTTGTTTTACTTATTTCTGGGTACACACATTGCCCCAACTCTGCATCTCTTGTAGCCTTCTTACCTGCCCCCTCCCTAAAACTGCACACTCTTCTCACCCCACGGGATTCCTAATTGGGTAGTGTGGCAACAAGCAGGAGGAAAATGAGATACACAGGGTAGTGTTGTCATTGACAAGAGGAGCAAAAGTGGCTGAGAGATGGTCTGAACAGACCAGGCTATAAGATGTCAAGATACAGATATTCCTGCTTTTTTCAGATTTATTTATTTATTTATTCATTCATTCATCTTTAATTTATTCACCTATTCTTCAAACACTAATGTATCAATAGTTCCTATGTATGTGAGACACGTTACCAGGCCAATGGGATAGACGGATAAGCCTGTTTCCATTACTCAAGTAATTCATGGTCTAGAGCCAAGATCCCCAAATATGTGTATTCATCAGAATCATGTGGAGACCTTTGTAACAATACAGATATCTGGACCCCGTCTCAAACCTCCTGGATCCAGATTGTCAAAGAAAGATTTCAGGAATCAGTATTTTAATCAAGCTTCCCCGATAATTCTGTATAGTCAGCACTGGTATGAAGACCAGTGTTAAGAAACTACTGGTAAGG
Source organism: Tonatia bakeri (assembly GCA_004024845.1). Classification (NCBI taxonomy): domain Eukaryota; kingdom Metazoa; phylum Chordata; class Mammalia; order Chiroptera; family Phyllostomidae; genus Tonatia; species Tonatia bakeri. The sequence continues at coordinate 19,095 of PVIA01001459.1, read as the reverse complement.
ACTTTGTGATGCAAGAAAGAAAAAAGTAGTGAGGAACTGAATGACAATGTAGTTCCCAGGTTAGCCACCTAGCTCGTTCTCTCTTGTCCCCTTCTCACCATGCCTCCTCTCAGCATCCAAGTCAAGGAAGGTGTGTAACAAGTTGCCCCAAAACTTAGTGCCTTACAACAACAACAATTTATTTTTCCCAAGTCTGTAGCCAGCTGAGACCAGCTGGGGGGTTCTGTTCCACATGTTATAGTGGAGGTCACCCAACGGGCCGCATTCAGCTACGAGTTCCACTGAGGCTGCAGGGTCTGAACTGCTCTCCTGTCCTCCATGGGTTCTGCTCCATACGGTCTCTCCTAGTTCAGTGATCTAGCTCAAACCTTCTACCACTTTTGCAGCTGGCTTCCAACAGAAAAATAGATGACGCTAATAGTTTTTTTTAAGGCCTGGGTTCAGATGTCCCAGAATATTACTTCTGCAGAATTTCATGCACTCTCTTCGTCAAAGCAAGACACAAGGCCAATCCAAATTCAAGGACAAGAGAAACAGATTCACCTTTATTGAGAGGAGCAGAAAAGAATTCGTGGTCATCTTTAATCCACCATAGATTTTTTTTTAACCCATAGGAATTGTTATGCTGATTTTTAAGGCCTACAAACCCATCGACTTCATAAATGACTTCAGACTAGGGGTTGTGGATATGGTGCTAGAAATCAGACATCTTTGACCAAGATCTTGGCTAGTTGTGTAAGTGGCCATAAATGAACAATAAAATTTAATAGGGACAAGCTGTAAGTACAAATCGGCTCTACTTCATTGTGACTACATAAAAAAAGAGCTAAAGGTAAGTAATGGACAAACAAGGCCTGGGAATGTAGTCTAACCTTCTTACCAAAGATGAGCAGGCAGGGTGTTGGATATGTCTAGAAATTCCAGAGCATAATGAAACCATGACTAGATTATCATATCCAGTTTGAGCCTTTATGATTAAAAGTCAAAGTTTAGTATAGGAATAGAAATGATTTTTCTTTCTTCAAAGTGTCAGCGCCCTGGACTTGATTAGGAAATCCAGGCTAGCCCATCTGGGAAATGAGGAGTTTGGATGACAGAAGAAAAGTGGTGGAATTCAAGGTCGTTAGCCACCCGTTGACTCTGTAGAGCCAGAACTTAGGGCATAAATTAGGCCATGTCTCTTCTCTGTTTCCCCTCTTTGGCTACCTAGATTTCTTAAAGTAAAGCCAAAGTCTTTGTAAGGGCCTGCAAGATCTCACCTTGTCGGGCCTCCCTGTCCAACTCCATCTTCTATAAGTATTCTTCTTTCCCATTCCATTGCCACCAGAGCTGCCTTTCTGCGGTTCCTTGAAAATGCCAGCACACACCTGCCTCTAGGCCTCTGCACTCAGTCTGCCCCTGCCTGGGGTGCTCCTCCCGCAGGTCTCTGAACAGCTCACACCCTCGCTTCTCTCAGGCCTCTTGCCCATATGGGGCCATCGCCCCTCGCACTCATCCACATCCCTATTACCCTGCTTCCCTCCCTGCACTTGCTGCCATATGTTTATGTCCTTATCTCTGCATTCTTTGCCTCTCTTCCCCCACCAGCATGCGAGCTTCAGAAATGCAGCAGCTTGATTTTGTTTTCTGTTATATTTCCAGAGGCCCTAGTGGTGCCTGACATCTTACAGGTGCTCAGTAAGGGTTTCCTGAATACATGAACGAGTTTCCTTGTGAGGCTCAGGGAGCCTTAGGTGGGAACAAGGTTTGGTAAGAAAATTATTAATGGTCTTGTATTATTCTCTGAGAGTCCTGCCTGAGGCTCAAAGCAAGAGAATTGAAGCCCACTCCCTCAATCCAATTCTTTGTGTCCCACTGGTAGGGAGAGATGCTGTCAGCCCAGCCCATTGTTAACGCATCAGGAAGTAAAGGTGACGTTGGGATTCTTAGGAAGCGGGGAGGGCAGGGCACTGGGTGGGTGAAGACGGCCAATGGCCCGGCACTGGGAGATGTGGGTTTTCCTACTGTCAGAGTGAGTTAGAACGCACATCTGGAATCCTTGCATAGGGGTTTATTAGGGTTTTGAATCTCTCTTTTGGTAGAAATGGTAGTTATTGTCTAAAATGTAATGACTATGGCAGGAACATGAGCTTAGGTATCAAATTCCCTACTTTGAATTCCATTTGACCACTTGTTAACTGAAAACCATAGACAAATTACTTACCTTTCTAAATCCTAGTTTTATTTTCTGTTAAGTAGGGGTTTTAGAAACTGTCTACCGCACCTTGCCAGGTCATTATGGAAATCAGGTAAAATACTCCATGAAATGTAGCTGGAACATATACATGTTTATTATTATTGTAATCACTATCACTGAGTAACTTAAATCCTCTGTCTCATTTTCTATTCAATAAAATGGGATGGTAACCTACATTACAAAGCTGTTATCCCAGCTTTGCTTTGGAAACCAAATGTCAAAAAAGTTTGTAAATGTGTGAGCTTTATCCAGGACTTAGTTATTATTGATTGGATGTTAAGATTCAGCTACTATCTCCAGCCCTATCTCCCCTGCCCCGTGGAATGGAATACATACAATGGCCCCTCAGCCCTGGCTGTGGCCCCACAGTCTCCAGACTCTCCAGTTATGGTGTCAGACCCTCCAGGCCTGAGGGGACCAAGGACTCAGCCCCAGATGCAGGATAAACATGGGCCTTTCTCTTGTTAAGTCTCCGTGAGGGACTCTGGAAACCATGAGGGAGAAACATACATTAAGAGCTGACACTTCAAACTCATCCGATGGCTATCAAAACTGTCAACAAAGAAGGCTGTCAAGTGTCTTTCCCTGAGGTTTTTAAAAAGAAGTCTTGCCTGAAGATGAAGTCTGAATTATACGACCTCTCAAGATCACGTCTTGTTAAGATTCCATGTCACTTCCTGGATTTGTGTAGCCTCTCTTTTGGAAAGTAAGGCCCTTCAGTAATTAAACATCTGAAGGAGCTGGGCTTTCATTATCCGAGCATTAATTCTGAGGGCAGATCAGGCTATTCTGCAATTTCAAGTCATTTTGGTAAACGGTCATTTGAATGCTATCTAGCTGATGCAGTTAGAAAGAGATCTTTGAACTCAACCTTTGTTCACATCTCTGTTCTTAGGGTTGCTGTGTATAAAGGTCTCTGACGAACTTGCTGTTGAATTTCCTCTGTAGACTCGCCTGTCTCCCCTGTGATACAGGGAGCGCATTAGGGGCTAGAAACCTGTCTTGTCCCTGTGTGTCTCTCACTGGGCATAAGTTGTGCAAAGCAAATGTTTTCTTTTGTTTTGAAGAAACAAATTAATAAAAGTTCAGAGAAAGTAGTCAATTGATTGTGGCCAAACTTGGGATTGCTACCAAAAAATTTCAGCATGCACTCTGAATTTGCTTTGTGGTTTTCTGTCCCTGGAAACAAAATAATTAGCAAATATTTCTAAATTAATTTTAATAAAATTGAGCATACTTCCAGAGTCAGAAGAAGTCATTTCAACATGTGAGGTTTATCCACAGACAGTAGAATGAGACTCTCTTTTCAAACCACTCAGAACCTGGAACAGAAGAAGGTCCCTGGTTGTATCAGCCATGAGAGTAGGGATGAAATTCCTGCTCCAATCCCACCTCTGGTGCTCTGTCATCTGGTCAAAATGAAAACATCTGACAAAAATTGGCAATCTAGATCCGCCAGCGATGTCTTGAAATGGGGATAGATTGAAGTCACGAGATTTGAATCTTGATTCTGACTTTCTTTAATACTGTGGACCTCAGTTTCTGTGTGGGTCATGGAGGTGGAGTGGAGAGGGAAAGCTCTAGTGTTCTGTGACTCACTGCTGGGTTTCTGGTAACTCGCCCACCGGAGAATGGAAATAACAGGGAACTTTATGGTTTGAAGTGAATTCTTTGAGACCAGAGCATCTCACAGTGCCCGCTGCCTCAGAAGCGCAGGGAGTACTCACTGCCTCGTGGCTTCATGGCTGAGAGTCATGGTGGTTTAGGCACTGCCTTTGGGGACAAGCTGAACTGGACTCTTTCCTCAGAACTGCCACTCATTAGCTTATCACTGTATGTGTCAATATGTTAATGTTTCTAAGTTGTTTCAAAATCTCCACACTTCTATTTCACTGAGAGATGGAAATAGAAATAGTGCCCACATTATGGGGTCGTTGAAAGGACTGAAATGGTGTGGTAAGATAATGTAAGAAGCGCCTGATACAGAGCAAGGGCTAAAGTTTGCCTTTGTGTGGACATTTTAGATAAATAATTGAAAATTTATTAGGAAAGAGCCTACTTAGTCACTGACCAAACTCCAAAAGAAATGCTAATACTATACTTAATTTTTATGAAATAGCATTTTTAAAAGTTTTTAAAAGGGGTACAGGAACTTAAAATAAGACACCTACCTAGACTCATTCTGGTGAATCCCTATTGTTTTCTTCCATTTTTATAGCAACTTCTACTAAATGGACTGAAGCTTATTACTAGAAACTTGCTACCCTTATCCTAAAAAGCACCCATCCAAAATCATGATATTTAGTGGGCTTTATGTATTATTAATATTTCTTAACATAGTTTCCCCCTTTTATGATATCGAGATAGTTCAATGAAATATTTTTTCCAAAATAATATTTTAAAAAGTATTTTGAATATGACATCAGATATTTACTTACTATAATAAAAGAACATCTGCCCTGGCTGGGTGGCTCAGTAGGTTAGAGCATGGTCCCTATACATGAAGGTTGTGGGTTTGATCCCCCATCAGGGTACATACAAGAATCAACCAATGAATGCATCAATAAATGGAACAACAAATTGATGTCTCTCTCTCTCTCAAATCAATAAATAAAACTTTTTTAAAAAGTGAAAATAATAGTAGCAGGGTTGTGGTGGTGGTTGAAGATGGTGGTAACCATGGTGATTCAGGGGGAGAGAAGAGGCTGTCAGTTTCCCATCTGTCCCTTAGATTGCCAAGAGGATTAAACAAATTAACTTGTGAAGAGAGTTTAGCTGAATACCTGGCACATGGTACATACTATTAAAGTGTTAATTTTTAAAAGAATATACGTAAATATTTCCACACTCTCCAAAATGAATCAAGCTTCCACTCACGAAGTGGTAGGAGAAGGAGGATGTTTGCTACCACGGAGACATTTTTCTGGGCGGTGTTGTTCAGGCTCATGATCAAGAAGAAACAATTTAGTTCCTCCTGGATGTGCTGTTGTCTCGGAAGACAACAGGTGCTCTGTCAGAGAACACCAAACACTTCTTTCTTCTCCTCTTCCTCACGCTCCCTTCTTTTGTGTTCTTCCCCTCCCCCTTTGGTTTGTATTCAAGTTACTTTCCGTCTGCTGTGACGGCCCCCTCGCATCTGCTCCTAGTCCTCTTTTCCTGCTTAGCCACATGAGTCAAGAGGGCCACTTGGACAAAGGTGCAACTGTTCTTTGGCAATCAAAGAGCTTCTCATGCCCTGTACGACGTCATACGGTAATGCTGCAAATGCCAGCTCAAATGCCAGCAGAGAGCTGGGCCCACTTTCATCTCTTCCTTTTAAAGAAATTCTTTGTTGGGATGTACTCATGAACACTATTTTGAGACAAAGTGTGTTTTAAACCATTTGTTTTGCTTTTTTTCTCAATCCTTATGGAGGGAATGGAAAGTTGGAATTGGTGAGAAAAACTCTCATTCAGAGGCGGGGAGACTCCCATGAAACTCTGCCCCAAACTTGGATTAGGAATGAGGTGATTTCCCAGGAGGTTGGTTTGTCACAAGCCCTGGGTAATTCAGGAGGCCTCCTCTGCCCAGATTTCACTTAGGCCTTACAGGTAAGCCCCTGGAGTCGGCCAAAAGATTATGAACTTGTGTTTGGAAATCAAATGGGTTTTCTCATTTGAATTTTGTGAATCTGAATTTGGTTTATCACATCAGTCTTCGTTTTAAATGTTTTAAACTGTTTTGTTAGAAACCACTAGGAATACCTCAGGCTCAGAACTTATTTATAGAGCATGCTGGATTCTGAGAATAAACCCAGCAGCGTGTCCTTCTGTCAGAGCATTTGTAAAGAGCTTTCCTCCTCACATAAGTGAACACCTGAAAATGAGAGCAAGATTCCTTCTAAGTCCCAGCATTAACTAATCATTTTTTTAGTTACTTATTTACATTCAGTCTAAAAGACCTAGTGTGGATGCAAATATGTGGGAGGAATTAACATCTTAATCCCAGAACTGAGCTGATATCTTCTCAAGAGGAGATCCTGGTGAGAAGTACCCAGGACAATTAGGAAGAGCCTGAAGGATGGATGGTTTGGCCTTTTTAGTCTTATTCTAGTTCCAACAGGCATCAGTCCCTGTCCAGGTCCATGTGTGTCACAACCTTTGCATGAGCAATAGATCATTCCTGCCTCCCCACATCTGATCTCAAATCTGGACCGAGAATTGGTACTGAGCATCTATTGTGTGTACTTACATTTCTTTGTGGAAGGAAAGGGGCCATATATTAAACCTGACAAGTTCAGGGGAAGCCTGTGAGGTGGTCTTATAAATTTAGAGACCTAATGCAATTGCATAGGATGGTCTGAAATTAAAACTTTCTAACTAAAAGCAGTTCATGGTGAGTAGTCATGTCCTAGGTCAGTATTTACTTAATTGAACCTGTCTATTGTCTTTTTTTCATCTAAGGCAAAGTACCTTTGGAATGTTAAATTTCCTTTTCCTGAACTCCTAAAACCTAGGCACCACACTAGGGAGAGACCACAAATTCCCTCACTGTTATTGTTATGTTCATTGTTAACTGCTGACTATTCTGTGCCCACCTGTGTAAATGTATGGATCTATCACTTTGCCTTTTATCCAATCCCAGAGGTTCTCCCTGCTTTGCTTCCTCCCGAGTCCCTATTCTATCACCAATGGATTTCTTGTAACCTCCTCCTGCTCCTCTTTTGATTATAATGCATAAAATGAGGTGCAAAACTGCCACTCTCTGGAACATTTCTCAATCCATTGAGATTTTGCTTCCTGGCAATTGTTGACAATTTGGCTCAAGTTAACTCACCAAAAATTCTCGACAGGTTTGAACGTCTCTTACATTGACCTCTTTAACCTCTGTGAGTACTCTGTGGAATGTTGTTATCCTAATTCTTCAGTTAAAGAAACTGAGGCTCAAATAATCAAGTAACTCAACCAAGAATGGAAGATTAGAATTTCAAAATCTTGCCTCAGCCATATTGCCATTCTCCTATCCAAAGGTGAGGTCAGTTTTCTCTCCCCTTTAAAGTTGGGAGGCCTCTGTGATTGTCTCAACAAGTAGAATATTGTGGAGGTGATGTTGTATGACTTCTTAGGTTGGGTCAATAAAAGCTGACAATTTTCTCTCTAGTTCAAAGGGACTTATCTAAGACAAAGAAGATTGAAAATATGAACAGTAAAATGACAACAAACTCACAACCACCAATAACTGAACCTAAAAAAGACCCCCAAAACCCCAAAACAAAAGAACTAAGCACACAATTAGAATAGGAACAGATTCACAGAAATAGAGATCACATGGAGGGTTATCAGTGGGGAGGGGGGCGGAGAATGGGGGAAAAGGTATAGGGAGTAAGTAGCATAAATGGTACCCACAAAATAGGCCAGGAGGTTAAGAATAGTATGGGAAATGCAGAAGCTAAAGAACTTATATGTATGATCCATGGATATGAACTAAGGTGGGGGAATGACGGTGGGAGGGGAGGTACAGGGCAAAGGGGAATAAAGGGGAGAAAGAAATGGGACAACTGTAATAGTATAATCAATAAAATATATTTAAAAAAAAAAAGAATACTCACCATTGGAACCTAGACACTATGTTGTCAGGAAATTCAGGCAACATGGAGAAGCCACATGTAGGTGTTTTGGCTAATAGTCCTGGCTAGGGTCCTAGCTAATAACCACCAGTAATTCCCAAGCTTTCCAATGATTCCAGCTCCCTGCCTCAAGCCACCCCAGGTTGTACCTAATGGAGCAGAAATAAGCTGACCCTACTAAGTCCTGCCCAAATTGCAGATCTATAAGCAAAACAAATATTGTTGTACTAAGATGCTAAATCTTAGGGTGGTGTGTGACATAGCAATAAAACCAAACCACTCAGCTTGTGTAGCTAGTCTATGGATGATCCAGGGTTCAAACTGAAGTCTGTATGACTTTATTCCACTGCAGCCTGGTTCCATAGTCCTGTATCCTTCTTCTTCTAAGCCTTACTTGTCAAGGATATCCTCCAGCATAGTTCTCGTTCAGCCTGGGACCCAAAGCCATTCTACCTCTGCTTGGTGTAGGTATGCTCGTTGCTAGTCAGCCTCTAATTAACATATAATATACAGAAACCTGAATATCAGCATACACACTGCAGATAGAGATCTGCCTTGTAGACTCAGGAAACTTTCCACATTAGATTGTGATTTTCACTAATGTTTCCTAAGGGCATAATAAGAAGTATTGTGTAGTGGTAAGTATATAGTTACTGAAACCTGAACATCTGGGTTCAAATCTCACCTATTCCATTTACCACCTCTTTGACCTCAGGCAGTTTAACTCTGTGTATCCTGGTTTTCCCATCTATAAAATGGGGCTAACACAGTCCCTTCCTCACAGAGTTGCTACAATGGATTAATGAACTAGGTTATTAAATCTTTAGATCAGTGCTCCATGTATTAGCTCTCAGTAAACATAATTTATTTATGGGTCGCCTATAATTTAGAACTGTATTTTACCACACTCTTTTTTTCTATTCAGGTTATTGGACAGGAAAAAAATTGTTAAGTGTTCTCCTCGTCTGTTTTTCTCTGTGGTTTTATGTAACACAGTTGTGTTTTATGTGGAAGGTAGGGCAAATGCTGCAGGGCATGCTTCTCCCTGGGGGGAGGATTCTCTTTCAGGCCGGGCAAAGACTGGCATCCATAGTTCAGTCTTGCCCTTATCTGAGCTATGTCAGCTGATCTGCCGAGTGAGAGCTTTCGGTTTCACTGTTAATTGTCTGTAGTATATGTGAATGGATGTGTGAACTGAGATGTATTTTGGAAGACACTTGAGAAAATCTCTCCACAAGGACTCAGGGGAACCAAAGGACAGACAGCATAAGAGATCAGGGAAGTCTTTCTGCCTTAACACAGACAATAGAAAAACACAAACAACAGGATAGGACAAGGTGGTTGCTGACACAGCACCAGTGACCACATGCAAGACAGAATTCATAGGTTCTTTAGTCCAATCTCCTCCCTTACAGATGATGTCCCGGGGATAGCACAACTGCCCTGAGGTGGCACTACCTGCATGAGCTTTAAGCACCTGGTGGCCTGAACATCTCTCTCTGTCTTGGATCGAAAAGGACATTTGCCTTTGGGGTCTATTAATGCACTTACACTGTTCTAGTAAAATGACTTGGATTTTCAATCTTCCTAATTAACTTTCTGTTCAGTTTCTTTTGCTTGAAGAAAAACTGAGGTAGACAGGTCGCTGCAACAAAGTGATGTATATTTAGAAGTGCCATTTTTGAAACTAGCCGAGTGTCAGAAATTGTAGGAAACATGTAATTATCCAGTCTGTCTCACGGCTGAGGAGTGCTGTTGGTGTGATGGCTAAATTAGTTTTATGATATTACTTCTGGCTTCAGTTCAGGTGAATCTAGGGACCCCAGGAGGCACACAGACTCTCTGCCATCTCTATGTTTTCAGGACCTATCCTTGCTACAGGGGAATGAATGTGATGTTAACACAAAATATAAATTGAAAAGCTTCCCTTGGCCCTTTGTGGACACGCTGGCTTTTTATAACATATACCTGATTTCTACCACTTGTCTGTCATGCTCCTGATGTCTTGGCTGTCTCAGTGCACTGTTTCGATGCTTAATGCCTCCTCTGTTGAAGCCCGTTCCCTTGGAGCTGGTGTTAATGAGGTCCCAAGTAGTACTACACTTTTGTGGCACCATTTCAGTTTCCCAGAGAGATGGATGATATGAAACAGGAAAAAGGGCTCCCTCAAGTCAGCTTGGAGAACAGGACCACCAGGAGCCCCGAGTGGAATTCAATCAGGTGGCGCTACAGAGCAGGAGAGCAGGAGTGATCCCTTTGACAGGAAAACAAATTGAAAGAGAAAGAAAATCAGAAGACAAATGCCAGTTTTCAAAACGGGGGCTGAGAATAGAGGGCACTGCTTTTGATCAAATCAAGGCTCCACACTGCCACGGTTTTCTAATATTCCAGGAGAGATTTCTATCTGACGTTGGACAGGGTCTTGATTAAGGTGTCTCCTGAGGAAGGAAACTTTCTTTTGTAGCTTTTGGGTGCCATGATTAATCTCAGTTCCGATAATGGCTCCCATCTGGGTAGTTAAAGAAAATGCATAGGTAGCTGGTGATTATGCCTCCTTCCTTCTTTTATCAGCTTGCATTTAATGACAGTTCTTTGCAGATAAAAAGCTGGGAATAGAATTCTACCACAAGCACGTCCACACGCACATGTGCACACACACGCACAGAAATCTGAGAACTGAAGGAAGTTTTAGATGAAGGTGTTCTTGTTATTTTCTTAAAAGTAAAAATCGCACTGTCTGAGAGGTACATAGCACATCTAGGGCTCTTTGAAACACTTTGCCTCTCTGCCTCGATGTGCTGTGCGTCTCTAAGCAGAGAGACTTCAGGCAACTGCAGGGAAAGGAAAATCTAGCACACACTTTTAGGTTTTAGCCAGTGAAGTTCTTTTCTGTGGGCAGTTCCAAAGCCAGTGATTTGCCATTTGATTCACCTAGTCACTAGTCATTAGCCTAATGACTAGGAGATTTAGACAACCCGGTATAAATCCTGGCTGCTCCATTTACTGAGCACAGGACCTTGGGCATTTTCATTAACATGTTTGAGATTCAGTTTCCTCAACTAAAAAGTGGAGCTATTTAATGTTGTTGCTACAGTGCAGTATGGACTAATCAAATAATGCATATTACTCTGTGGCACACTATTTGTCAAGTAATAAGTGCTCCAATATTAGTACCAACTTTTTCCAAAAAAACCAATCTGAACTATTGGCTATGGTGGCACATATAAGAGAGCAGTTTTGGAGATAAAATTGGAGATTATGCACTACTAGCAAGAAAAAGACATTAAAGAATGAGCTTCACCCAAATTGAACTGATTTGAACTGTAAGTCTTTGTTCTTACCGAACAGTGTTTCATAAGTGGGCTCACATTAAATACTTTTACATACTAATACACAATGTGACTTGTATTAGACAACTTATCTCTCCAAAGTGCCTGCAAAGGGAGGGCGCACAGTGGGTGGAGCGGGCACTATGGTTTCTCTATTGGAGTTGAGGACCTGAAGAAGGTGTGTCCTGCATGTACCTCTCAGTCCTGAAGCTCAATCCTGTGTACCACAGTGGTTACAGCTGCCTGCTCTGCTGGAGGATGGGGCTGGGGCTTGTGACAGTGGGGAGGGAGAGACTGTGCTCTGAGATAAATGTCTCTGGGATTGGGACATAACATTTGGGCCTGGCTCTCAGTCCTTTGATTCTGCTAATTAGGTTGTTCCTATGATCATGCTTTACGGACATAACACACTATAAACGAGGCGTGCATTTAACCACGATACTGCTCTACGGCATTTTATTTATTTGTCACTCGTTCATTCATCTAATGAGCACCCTCTTGTGCCAGGAATGGCATCTCCTGTCTCTGTACAAAGCGTGCACTCCTTGCCCTTATGTCCCACATCTTAGTGAACAACCCAGCTGTGTGTTTAGCCACCTGAGCTGGGTACTCTGGTGCATCAGCAACTCCCCCCTTTCCCTTAATTTCCATTCCCAAAGGAAACATCTTATTCTCTCTTTCTTCATATTTCTTGACTCACTTCTCTCCCCTCCTCTAGCTGACTTGTCTCCACTGTTGCTTACTTGTCCCTTGTTTAGCCTTCTGAGGCCCTTTTTCTACTTGCTTTCGTACATAGAACACAATCCAGAAAACCCTTCAAGGACTTCTCCCATAGTGATGGCCAAATGCTTGTTTGACCAGAAAGGCCTTTCCCAGTCTGACCCTCCCCCACCTGGCATCCCTGGCCACACCCATCAACCTCACTGTCAGAGCAGCACCAGCTGGTCTCCCGACACTGCATGCGCCTTCCTGCTTCCGAACCTCTGCTATGTCTTCACTTGGACTGTCTTTCCTCTGGCCTGACAGCCTGGAAAATGCCCGTGTTTCCTTCTAGATTCCTCTTAAATACCCCCTTCTCTGAAATCCTTTTTTTTCCCTTTATCATGTCTATGCAATCTGATTATGTTCTCCATAATTGTCCTTCTCTGAATATTCCTCCAGTGTTGAACTATGTACATTGGACTGTATTGCACATAAGTCTCTCTTCCACATTAGAAAGACAATCCTCCTCCCCCCAAGGTCAACAACCGGGTCTTCAGTAAGATTTAAGGAATTAATTAGAGAGACCTATCTATTTAAGGGGACTGTGTTTGAGGACAAGTGTCATGAAGATATTCTCTTTGAAAGTTGCTGTGCTTCCCAGCTTGCTCTCAGATAAGATGTGTATATGTCACATAGGTTTGCTGGCTGTAGGTAGTGAGGGTGCTGGCTTCGGTGTCATTCTATCTTACCTGAGTCAAGGGCAGCCTGCTGCAGAGTTATAGAAATGTCTAAGGCTCCTAATTATAGTATGGGAAGCAGTTCAGAGCCCAGAAACCAGGTCCTAAAGGGTGGTTAATCAGAAAACAAGAAACAAGCACGAATAGGAAGATGAAGCACAGCGGGCAGGTGGGAGCAGTGAGCGAGAGCAGAAAGGAGAAAAGAGCAGTGTCGAAATGGGAACATGGCGCCCATCTAGAAACAGACAAAGGTTTGTTGCAATGGACACTTCACTGCAGCTTTGAGACAGCACCAAGGTCAGCTTTTAAATCCAATCGGTACATCTTCTACTTCCTTCCCATCTTCCTTTTCCGTCCCATGGATAGGAACTTCGTCAGACTGGCACTTCATCTTGTTTTTTTCTCCTTTTATTTCTTAGAGTGGTTTTAAGTTCACAGCAAAATTGAGCAGAAGGTACAGAGATTTCTCAAATACCCCTTGACTCACACATGCAGAGTCTCCCCAACTATCAAGATCCTTCACCAGAGGGGTGCATGTGTTACACTGGATGAACCTACATTGCCACATGATTATCACCAAAGTCCATAGTTTACTTAAGGTTCACCCTTAGTGTTGTACATCCTATGGGTTTGGACACGTGTGTAATGACATGTAGCCATCATTATGGTATCATACAGAGTATTTCACTGCCCTACAAACCCTCGGTCTTTGTCTATTCATCCCTCCCTTCCCTCAACTTCTGGAAACCACTGATCTTTTTACAGTCTCCTTCCATAATTTTGCCTTTTCCAGAATGTCATATAATTAGAAACATATAGAACATAGGCATTTCAAATTAGCATTTTTCACTTGGTAAGATGAATTTAATTTTTGTCTTTTTGTGGCATGGTAGTTCTTTTTTTTAGCTGCACTGAATCATGTTCTACTATTTGGATGTACTTATTCATTCATTCACCTATTGAAGGACATCTTTGTTGCTTCCAAGTTTTGGCAATTATGAACAAAGCTGCTATAAGCATCTGTGTGCAGATTTTGTGTGTAGACATAAGTTTTCAGCTCATTTGGGTAAAATCCAAGGAGCATGATTGCTGGATTGCATGGTAAAAATATGTTTAGTTTTGTAAGAAACTGCCAATCTGCCTTTCAAAGGGCTGCACCATTGTGCATTCCTGCTGGCAATGTATGAGAATTCCTGTTGCTCTGCATCTTCACCGACATTTGGTGCTGTCAGTGTTCTGCATTTGGGTGCATAGTGGTATAGCATTATTATTTTTTTATTCCAGAGTTCCGTTTTTTATTGGGCGTTTAGTCAACAAGGTCAAAGCCCACGTTATCACCAGACTCCTCAGATTCTCCTTTCTTTGCTTCCACTTTCTTTTGCTCAGCTGGGGCCGCAGTGGCGGAGGGACAGCACCGAGTGCTGGAGCGGGGCCACCAGTCCCTGCACTGCACATGAGGCTCCCCATGTTAAGGTTGGCAAGAGCCTTTGCAAACAAACAAGGACAGAAACATTCAGCATTTACAGGAGCTCCTTTCATGAAGGCATTGTTTTTATCACTGTTGCGGAGGACGCGGGCGGAGTAGGTGCAAGCAGGAGGCAACAGAGGCCGTGGTGCGCGCGAGCGCTGTGCGAGTACTGCCCGTTGGTGCTGGTTGCTGGGTAAAGCGAGGCCCTCACCCCAAGGTGGCCTTAGCTTTTCCTCGTCAAGAACCTTGCTGAGGGCTGGGAGAAAGCTCATTGTTATTTTAAGTTACATGTCCCTGATGATGTATGCTTCGGAACCTCTTTTCACACGCTTATTTGCCATCTATACGTCTTCTTCGGTGAAGTGTCTGTTCAGGATCTGTGCCTATTTTTAATCAGGTTGTTTGTTTTCTTACTGTTGAGTTTTAAAAGTTCTTTATATATTCTGGTTAACAGTACCTTATCAGATGCATTTTTTGCAAATATTTTCTCCCAGCGTGTGGCTAGATTTTTTATTCTCTTGATAGTGTCTTTTGCAGAGCAGAAGTTTTTAATTTTAATGAAGTCCAGCTAATCAATTATTTCTTTCATGGATTGTACCTTTGGTGTCATATCTAAAATGTCATTGCCATACTCGACCAAGGTCATCTAGGTTTTCTCCTGTATTTTCTAGGAGTTTTACAGTTTTGCACTTTACATTTAGACCTGTGATCCAAGGTAAATTAATTTCTGTGAAGGTATAAGGTCAGTGTCTAGATTCATTTTTTTTTTTGCATGTGGATGTCTACATCTTGCTTTTAGTGTGAATATTTTTATCATTAAAAAATGTGGAGGTTTATAATCATTCTTTATTGCTTCATTTTGCAATGTTTACTTTTACTGCTTATCAACACCAGCCCATACTTGTCTCAAACTACTGTGAAAATCTGAGTAGGTTTAGTGTTTCTCTGCTTTTTTCCACTACCTACCACTTTTGACGCATTAGATTAAATTTCAGCCCTTGGCCAATCTGTCAAAGAAACAGGAAATGTCTCTTGCTGTGACACATTTGCCAGTGGCTGAGGTTTGAAACCAGGTGGGTATTAGTTCTCACACGGAAGCAATTTTTTTCCCGTCAAAGAGGCAGAATCACTGGATCAGCTCAGCCCAAACCTTTGCTTTGTATAGATGAGCCTCCCTAATATGAACAGACTCTTCTAATTAAGCTTAACAATTTGCAGAATCCTTGAGAAACTTAGGGAAATAAAAAAGACAACAATTCTGCTTGGGAAGGGGAATCAAATCTAAATATAGCTGTGTTTTCATTACACTGAAATTATATGTGATAATGTTAATATGATGATCGGCACCTGAGTAGACTGTGTGTGACTGGAGACAGAGAGATAAAAGAGGGGGAAAGCAGTTTAGTTCTCAGAGAGGCTCGTAGTGCACTCTTGTTCTCACAGCTATCTCTAGAGGAGAAAGTCCCGGGTTCAATTTTTCATCAAATCTGCCAGATAAGGAATGACTCGCAGTTGCTTTGACTTGTCACTCTGAGCCTGTGCTGGTGGAAGGAAAGCTACCTCTCTCTCCTTCATGCTCTCATGCCTTTGCTATTCTGGTGAGGAAAACATCAATACCTAACACAGAGGGCAAACCTTGCATCACCAGAGAGTCTGCGCTTCTCTTGAGCCTGCCTAAAGAAGATATCTCTGGCAGGCCCTGGCCAAGGACTGTCACGGCTGCAGCCAGCCCATGGATTTTCTATGCACAGAGATTTTTCTTTTTCTTTTTTTTTCATCTTCTTCTTCTTCTTTTTTTTTTTGCAGTATGTTCATAGTAGGTGCCTCTGCTTTCTACCTCCCCTCATTGCCTCTCACCCCTCTCTTTCTTGAACCAGAATCCCTCCCTGGTGGCTCAGCTTAGCATTCATTCCAATCAGCCAAGTGATCCAGGCTGAAGCTGAGAAGAGAGGAGGGTGCCCCAGGTTTTTAAAGCCAATGTTCCTTTCTACCTCTTGCATTCTTTTTTGAAGGAATGGTGAATCTGGGTCACAGACACTCCAGCTAGGCTGTTCAAGGTGCAGTTTGCTTTGAGGTTTTAAGACACTTATTTCAAACAGGAGTGAGAAAGCTATCTGGCATTTAACAGGCGCTATAGCCAGTGATGACCATCGAAACAGCTGCCGACTTCCCAGGGCTGTGTTGATCAATAATTTCCTTTCCTTTTTAAAAATCTATTTAAAAAAAATTTCTTTGAGCCCTGGCCTGTGTGGCTTAGTTGGTTGGGACCTTGTCCCATAACCTGAAAGGTTGTGGCTTTGATTCCAGGTCAGGGAGCATGCCGGGGTTGCTGGTTCTGTCCCTGGTCGGGGTGCATAAGAGAGGCAACTGGTCGATGTTTCTCTCTCACACTGATGTTTCTCTCCCTCTCTCCCTTCCTCCTTTCCCCCTCTCTAAAATCAAGAAACATGCCTCTGGGTGAGGATAAAAAATTACGAGGAGTTTTATGTATTGTTGTATATGTTATCTTTCATACGTAAATTATATACGTGTAAACATACATACATAAATACAAATTTCAAGCTTAGCTAGGAAAGAAAGCTTTATGGCTTTGCACAGTAGTCCATGAGATGTTCACCTTAAAGGATTTGCTGATGAATATTCACGACCTTTCCCTTTAGGACCAATAATGTAACAGTAACCATAACCATGCTAGTTACAGGAATAAAAACAATAGTCATGTGTTAATACGTTCCATGTCTAGACACAACGCTTAGAACTTCATGCACTTTTTCTGACTTCACTCTTACAACTTTTCTGACTAGAAGATGAGATCCTCTGCATGTGTCAAGAAATACAAAAAGAAAACCCCAAAGGGCCTTACATGTACCATCTGCATTTTTTTTAGCCACCTGTTTTATTGGAATGTGTTATACAATTCCTTTGGAACATGGTAGAGTCTGCAATTATGAAATCAACCTGAAAATTGGTTATCTATTTTAAAATGGCATGGATCCATTGGACACAGCGAATTCATCCTGAGCCGACCCCCAGGCCAAACTGTGCCAGTCATGGTTCTTTCCCTGAAATGTGGATGGGACTCAGAGCATCCAGCCTCGGCAGGAGCAGTATGGCCAGGGCAGCCGAGGGAGCTGGCTGCAGCGAGGAGAGAAATTGATGTGGACATACTGAACCACATGGGGAGAAGCAGCCACAAAGGCATCCAGTTCCAAATTTCTGTCTATTCCTGAGGCCTCACTACCCCTGACCTGGGGTTTAGTGAGACCATATATACCAAAATTAAATGTAGTATGACAAATTCCTATTTCTGTTTAAATGCATTAAGTCAGACAAAGTTTCCCAATTCTGGAGTGTTTGAGCCTGGTTCCAGGTTGGATGACATTACTGCAGCAGTCGGGGAGGGGTGGCAGTGACGATGGCTGTGATAGAGAAGCCCAGAGACTGTCTGTGTGCCAGAGTCTGCACCACATCGTGGACACTGAGGGCGCAGGGCAGTGGTATGCACAGTCCAGTGAAGGCGTTCCTGGTGGGCGGAGTAAAGTTCACTCCCTGCTCCCTCTCAGGCCCCTGCTGGATTAGAATGGAGAGCGGGGTGTCGATGGGCAGGGAGCCCAGAGTAGCTGTGGAGCAGTAGCTTATGCTTCCAGGGAACCCACAGTTGGAACCACCAAGGAGAAGAAGGTGGCACCAAGAGAGAAAAAGCGTGACTCTCAGGGCCGCACCCTATGGGAAACCTGCAGGAAGGGATTGGGGGGATTTGGGGTTTCTGTGATTTGTAGGAGAGCCTATGGGGATGTGCTATGTTGTTTCAATGCTGCAGCACCCCCAGGACTGGTGTGGTGTGAAGCAATGAACCTTACGCAGCTGAGAAGCACAGGGGGTGACTCCGGGCTCAAATGAAGGACAACTAGCAAAGCCAACTTATGCTTCTCAAATTTGGCAAAAGCCGTGTTTGAATGTGAAGCATTGTCTTTCTGCTTGCCGCTTCTCTCTACGGAGGCTGGGGGCGTGGGGCAGGGGAGCTAGCTCAGGCCCACACTGCAACAGACACACAGCTGTCCTTTCTCCATGTCCCCCTGCCCTCCTTCCAGCCCACTCACCCTGTGCTCTGATTCAGCCCCTGTGGCCTCACGCCTCCCCTTTGCAACATGCATTCTAACTCTGTAACTGAAGCAGAGAACAATCCAGGAAATGAGTCTAATGTCAGTCTTACAAGATCTCATTGTGCTTTCCAACATTGCCTTTTCTTCCTTTAAGAGAGAGAGAGAGAGAGAGAGAGAGAGAGAGAGAGAGAGAGAAGTGTTATCTTTGCAAGAAGTGCCTGAGCAATGCTATGCTAGACTGACAGGAGAGGAAATCTAGCATCTATGGTATTTTTCTAAGTAAGAATATTTAGACGCTGCTTATTCTTTTCTTTGTCCTTAGAAGCTCCCTGGATTTCTTATAAAAAAATGAATTCTTGTAATCTGTGAGCAGCATATTTCTGACCTTTGTGGTTCCAGGTCATCTTGGTGATGATAATGCTTTTGGTTGTGTTCCTAAGAAATTTGTCATTTATAAGTCACCACACACATTTTATTCCCTACTAAAAGAGAAATATGCACAGACACTGTTGTGCGTGATGGAGTCCTTATGCATGACAATTGGGAAGTGTTTATGGGAGGCATTATGAACAATTAATGATTTACTCTCTGAGTTCTAACAATGTGTCATTTATTACCTGGGGTTGGTGAACGGGAGCATATAAGTGCAAAATGTTATTAGTTTTTAGGGAAGGGATGATTAAGATTTGAAGCATAGCCTGGCCCTGGTGAAATACTCATTCTCGGGTAAGCAGCTTGCAGTTCAAATTGCAGTAGCAAAGAGGCTTTTGATTCCCACTCACATTAATCTTTTAAGCAGAAATGAAGCCTGGAAATTCATACATCTCCAAAGGGGGGAGGTGCCTGGGACAGATACCATAAGCATCCTAAGAATCATAGTGGAGATCAAATCTGGAGACGTGCCCACTGGACTCT